>JAUEJL010055738.1:0-19665 GCA_032274825.1 Drosophyllum lusitanicum | reverse complement strand
TGACACTACTTTTGTAAATGTTAGCACGTGTATGTTTAGAAACTGTATTTTTGTGAAACTCTGATATCTTTTGGGTGTTAACTCGTAAGATAATGTTTTTAAATTAAAACTAGAAAAGTGGTGTTACAAAATTCTTACTGAAAGTTGGAAACAAACATGGAATTTGAAATTTTGATAAAGAAAATTGTAGTCGAAACGGAAAACCGTATTCGAAACCAAAAAATACTCGTTGATCACATTTGGCAGAAATGAGTCGACACGAAGACCGCCATGAAAAAATGACACAACTCGAATTGGGTCGACACGAAACTGACGTGAACCCGAACGACACGAACTCGATAACACGAACCCAACCCGAATCGATAACTATTACAGAGGATATTCTTAGGATCGGATGTCACAGGACTTTTACGTCCACTGCCTTTACAAAGTCGATGATTTACTATATAGCAACACTTCATTCATTAGATTAAGTTAAATGTTTGAAGTTCAATTCATGTACTGTATGTCATGCGAGTTCTTTATTTTTATTTACGTGATTGTGTATTGTTGGAAAAGTGTGTTCGGAACTTCGGATATTATTAGCATTTTGATAAACCCATAATTTTTTTTCTTTTGAGTTTATAAGCTTATTAATTTAAGATTATAATAGTTTTTTTAAACTTTAAAAGAGACTTTGTTCTAATGTTGGAATAGCGAACTGGATCATGACTTTTTAGACCATTCGTATAGCATTTCCTTCGGGTTTCCCAAGCCACTTACTACATCAATGCCACATCTTCTCTTTTAATTTCCTTCTCATTTCTAACTCAAAAGTTAGTATATATAGTCTAACTTAGTTTTAATTCGTGTTTTATTTTATTTTATAAATATATTAGAGAGAAGGGGGAAGAGAGAAGGGGGAAGAGAGAGAGAGAAGAGAGAGGGGGGTGAAGGTGGGATTGGCGAACTAGAAAGTCTAAGCCGATCGAGTAAAATGGAGAGGACGTATGGATGTTTTGGATAAAGTCAATGAACCTGATTGTGTAACCGAAACCATCAGGTGAGACTATACAGAAGACCTTAGAACTTTACAAACACACAAGCAAGAAGGGATTAAAAGTTCTTTTGTGTGATGAAGAAGGAAAACCAACTAATAAAACTATAAATGTAGTGTTTAAAGAAGTACTTCAAAAAATTTAAAAGTTTTGTAAACTTCAAGTGTTTTACATATCAATAATCACGCTTCTTTTTACTACTCATTTTAATATTTTTCTTACTTATGTTTGGATGCATTCAATTATTTATTGTACTTTACTGTTATATATGTTTGAACACTCGATAAAGTTTTTTCAACCACTCCCGGACGTGCACGGGTTAATCAACTAGTTATAATATCATTTTAGGAACCGAATTGAAGTGCATGTCGTAGGCAGGCATAGACATTGTTACTTATAATTAAGTACGTACGTACGTAATTAATCAGGTTTTAGATGTACATCAATTCTGCAAATACATGTATGCATGATCGAAGAATCGTTTTACTTATAATATTGTACTTATTAATTAGCTAGTACCAGGTACTGTTCATATGTGATTTGTCTATTTTACCCTCACACGTACCTACTACCTACTTCATGATCGTCATATATTACATTATTATTATATTATTATATTATTATCATATATATATATATATACTATACTATACACATGCATGTACTGATGTACGTGATGTCGTAGTATTCCATCAGCATATATAATCAAGTTAGATGGATGAGTTTGGATAAAACGTACGTACTGACAAATTAATTAGCTAGGTAGGTTTCTGCAGCATGCATGCCTCGATCAATATATATGTACTCTAGCTCAACCACTAACGGACGTAGGGTGCATGGTCCGGAGTTGCCAGCCGGCGAAGTACGTGAAGGGGCAGCCGACGATGAGAACGGCAAGGAGGACCGCGGATTAGGTAAATCAGAGTGATGGCTCTGGTACCATTAGAGAAAGTTTATTTTTTAATAATTTCCTTAATATCATTAAACTGAAAATATATATAAGAATACAAAATGAAACATAAACCGAAATATACAATACCTAATTGGACTGAATAAATAAGTTTACACTAAATACACTAAATCTATAGACGATAACACCTGCCTTAATTATCACGTGTTACCGGTTTTCGATCGATCATGTGAATTCATGATCACGTGTATATATATTTGTATATATATGATATGATGTTTCCTTATCATCATCATATTAACACGTACATGATTACATCATCAAGATTCCATCAATCTATTCATCCACCATGCACGTCCTTTGATCAATTCGCTAGCTAGCTCCTTGCAGATGATCTTGACTCAAGTACAAATCGTCAAACCTGCCTCCCGCCCTCTATCGATCACCCATTAATTATAATTCTCTCTCTCTCTCTCTCTCTCTCTCTCTCTCTCTCTATATATATATATATATATATATCTTCTACTTCCTTACGAGGATCGGTTCATCAAAACGCTAGTTTGTGTGTAGTTGCTAAACTTGTGGGGATAAGTTCTTAAGTAAATAACCGGTTCTTTAGAAAGAAAGTCATGGGGACCGGTTCTCAACCAAAAAACCGGTCTCTATATTCCATAGAGACTACAATGAGTTTACAGCCTACAAGGGGACCTTTACAGTGGGAAATTTAAGAGCGAAGTGAAATTATTTTAAGGAGGGAATTGTAATATAGAAGGGATCCCAATATTTTTTTAAGGATATTAAAACCGGTTCTATAAAGAAAACCGGTATCCATGATATTAGAGTGGTAAAATTGAAAAGTTAGAGGGAAATAAATATTTTAGAGTGGAAACTTTTTTTTTTTTGAAAAGCAAAGTATTTCATTCCATATATATATATAGGGGCCGGGAGGGTTCAAACGAGAATTGTTTTCCGTACGAGAACTGCAAGAACTAATCTTGACCATTCAAGTGATAAGTGGAATTAATTGATGAAGAGCATGGGGAATTGAGTGTGGCAAGGTGCATTTAAGGAATTCATGCGTGGGCAATCCAATTGAAGGAGGGGGAATTGGACGGCAAAGATTGGTTCTCGTACGAAAAACAGTTCTCGTTTAAACTTTTCCCTCTATATATATATATATATAAACAAAGATATAACCTCCCATAATACAAAAAGGAGAGAAGAAGACACCAAGGTGGAGTCTTGCCAAAAATAATATTAACTACAAAAGTGGGCAGAATTGCTCCATACTTCTAACCATTCTAATTACCGCAACATTCTAGAGGTCTTGCAATCCAACTTGACCAATCTAAAGCAAGTAACTTTGCCCTATTTTTGTCTTTTTGAACCAAAAAAATGCCATTTGCTGAATTTGAGAGAATAAATCATGGTGCAACATTGATTCCACTTTGAGAAAACTTAACTTGTGTTGTTTAAATAATTATTAATTAGGATAATTGTTATAGTTATATAAGTTAAATAATTATGTTCATAATTATTTAAATAACTCATATAACTATAACAACGATCCTAATTAATAACTATTTAATTAATATTGAATAAAATACAAATAAATAAGCTAAATACTTTCTTAGTTTCTTGGACATAACATTAAATAAAATACAGATAAATAAGCTAGATAATTTTTATCAAAGTTTTTTAAGTAATTACGATAATTGTTCAAACAGATTATAGTTATATTAAATTTTTTAAAATTTCCGTAAAAGTTTGTAAATAATTATGACAGGGGTATCGTGCAATAATATGGAGATGCTGGTGGGTAGAATCGGGATTGTTTTACTAGAGATGACTATCATACACCTATGCTGAATAATGGTAAATCAAAGACAGAGAAAAACTACGCCCTCACAAAATGTGTCAGTGGTATAGAATTCACATTTGTTGTACAAAAGCTAGCACATCATTTTTTAGTTTTTTCAGTGTTTTCGGAATCTTAATCTTTCTTGAAGAATGATTGAGGTAAACAATGTAACTATACGTGTGTGTGTGTATATATATATATACATATATATATATACAAACACATTGATACGGGTTTTGCATTGTTAACATGTATACTTGTGATATTAAAATTTAGTTTAACCGACAAAAAGAAAGTTAGGAATGTGGATAGTACATGATATGGTAGATGTATGACTTTATGACCCGCTAGAGAACCATCTCATATTTAACTTTTTAAATATGTAATTAACCTACTAAAATAAAAAATACATCCTTTTGGTAAATATGTTTAAAACTACGCCATTTTAGTAAATAAGTTTTGTAAATACACTTGTTTGGTAAAAAACTCCTCGGCGGGGAAGGTGGAAAAAGTCAAATTGGCTATCCACCTTTCTTCCTCGCCTGTGTAGTACCCGGCGAAGACACCCTTTTTTTCTCCATTTTATCTTTTTTTTAATATAAATACACATTTATCGTTGCACTTTTTTTTTCACTACAGTACTTGAACCCAAAACCTTTATGCCGAGTATAAGTGCTTTGTTATTTAGAATGTGTAAATAGATTAGTATTAATCTACAATACATCCACTCAAAATAGCAAATAATTTACACGTTTAATGGATCTACCAATGTGGGTTGGTTTCATTTAAAGGATTTTCACATTCCCAACTCGCATTATATGTCTGGATGTTTAAGATGTGTTTCATGGAAATTGTTTTCATCAGGTTTTAATTTTGTAATTAGTATTTGTCGATGAAATAATTAATTTACATTAGCTTGTACTTTTAAAGATATTTTTTTATTATTAAGAGTTATTTCAAAACAGAAATAACTGAAAGTTCCTTTATATTAAATTGAAAAAAGAAATATTATGTATGAAGTTAATGAATGGAGAAATTGCAGGGAGACAATGATCCATGTTTCTTCTCCAAGGGATTCCTACCTTTGCCCAATTCGATAATGGAGTCGATTCAATCCAATCCCCATGGCCATGGATAGCCTGCCTCCTCCCCCCTACTCACTCTTCCATGCTCCTCCTTACATTTCTATTTCAGAGCCAGATATATTTCGCATTCACCAGGTACGCCTGTTTCGGCTTTTAATTTCACCTAGGGTTCTGAATTTTGAACAAATCAGCGTTTTAATTAATTCCAGGATCATGATCATCGGTTTTGAGGTATTGGTACCTGAAGAAATGGATAATTAATTAATCGAGTGAGTGAATTGAAAAAAACGTGCAGTAGAATTAGTTATTAATGGCGGAGGAGAAAGATGTGAAGGAAACAGGTGACGATGATAAAAAGGGGAAGAAGAGCATATTTTCTAGATTTTGGAACGGATTGATTAGGTTGCATCATGGGGACGATTTCGAGAAGAGATTGCAATATATACATAAAGAAGAGGCTATTATACTTGCTAGAATGAAGAAACGATCTACAAGATGGAGGAAAACCGCTAGGAATTTGATTGTATCTTGTGTTCTTCTTGAGGTAATAATCTTCATCCATGCCGGTATCTCTAATCTTCATAATCTCTAACTTTCTGCTTCATTCGAACCTGTTTGTGAATATTTCATGTGCATAAAAGACTGAAAATGAGCCGCCACCTCTGTTTCATTTCAGGTTGTTGCAATTGGATATGCTATAATCACCACAAGATCAGTAAAGTTGGAGTGGAAAATGAGGGCACTTCGAGTTTTGCCGATTTTCGTTTTCCCTGTATTATCATGGACTTTCTACTTTGGACTTCAAAGCCTCACAGGAATGTGTAAGTTCTTTCTCCACAAAAATTTTACAGTATTTGCTTAGGTTCGTCTTAGTGCAAAATAGCCAATTTAATGAGTTTTGGTACGCTTTTTTCTTTTTTTAATAACTATAGGCGATCGTAGGGATCAGAGAACTTTAGAGAAGCTTCGGGCCGAAAGGCAAGCTAAAATCGATGAACTTAAAGATAGGACTAATTACTACAACACCCAGCAACTTATTCAGGTGCCACCTGAACCTCATGAAGTGCCCAAAATGCTTTATGCTGTTATTCTTGGTTGTTTATAATCGATGTTGGTTTTGTGCGATTCCAACACCTTTGTTTTACAGAGATATGACCCGGACCCAGCAGCAAAGGCTGCTGCTGCATCTGTCCTTGCATCCAAACTGGGTGCAGATTCAGGACTGCATGTATTTGTAGATGAGTCACATCTGAATCAACATGGTATAGGAAAGAGCAGTGACATCGAGTTTGTACAATCTAGTGGAAGTGGACTCAGGAGAAGGAACCCCTCGGAGGCTAGATCTCCGGGAAGTAATAATATAGTGCAACATGTTGAGAAAGAAGGATTTCAGTATGCTGGAAGTGAGGTTTCTGAGATTTCTCTACCTAGTGAGCTTGTTGTTGAGCATCAAAGTCCTGTGGCTATACCTCCACAAGATGGGGGTTGGATGGCTCGACTTGCTGCTTTGCTCGTGGGGGAGGACCCTACACAATCTTATGCACTTATTTGTGGAAATTGTCATATGCACAATGGTGAGCCATGATTGAAGTTTGATCTCTGTGTCACCGTGATGCAACTACATAAACAATCCTTCTTGCCTTTGCTAAAAGGGCTAAATGTTACTAACCTCGGGTCAAATTTCAATTAGGTAACTAACTTTTTTAGGCCAGAGTTTCAAAAAATTTGATACAAGGTATTTAACCAGCAGAAGTTTCAATGAGGTCATCTAACCTGATAAACCGGTCGAAAATACCGACATGGGGACTGATGTGTCGTAAACTTTGACAATGTTGACCAACATACAAATTTACCTTGCATAGAACTTTTTGAAACTACTGCTTTTTTCTAGGTTAAAAAGTTAGTACCTGAAATATATATGACCATATTGGTTTACTTTCGATGAATATGTCCTTGTTAAAACACCCAATTGAGATCTCTTATGATATTATCTATATAGTAACACAAAGAAAATGCCTTGCTTATAGGACTTGCAAGGAAGGAGGATTTTCTCGTGATTACTTACTATTGTCCACACTGTCATGCCCTGAATAGACCAAGGAACTTAGATGAAGCTTCTACTGGTACCAACAGCCCTAATATGAGATATTTAATGGCACATAACAATGCCCTGAATAAAGGCGAAAACCTGTTCGATACCAACACCCCTGACATGAAATCTTCAACAACAAATCGCCATCATGTGAATAAACCTAGGAAATCAGGTGAAAATTGTGCAGTTACCAACACCCCTGATAAGAGATCTTCAATTAAACACCGTCATGCCTCAAATAAACCAAGAAACGCAGACAACAATTCTTCAGACAATACCCCTGACATGAAATCTTCAAGGAAAGTCGTGGCCAACGTCTTGGTTAAACAGAGTAGCCAGTTGATGAGTGAGAGTGCATCTGCTAGCAGTACTCCTGTGGCATTATTAGCTGTGGATGACAGCAAAAGAATAGTCACGGAGGATACAGCTAGTCGTTAACGAGCTCAAATGGGTTATCATTGGGAATTGTTGTATTACACGGGTTCCACATGATTCTGACTACAGTTCGGCTTTTTTACTCATGCATCCTTATTGGGAAACCATCAAGATACACATCCAAAAACAGATTCCTGTTAGAGCCAAGGAGACAAGATTTTTGGAGCAGTTTGATTCTATTGGTTTTGTCATGAATCTGGCAAGATCTTGTTGGACTGAAATTGCATTCCATGTGCAAATGCATACATAGACCTCAGTTTCTATAGCTCTAAATGTCGACAAAGACACTGTTGATATTTGTAGATTGCTTTATTTTCTTGTGTGACTTATTTGAGTCGTTGATAATCCATCTTATCATACTGTATAGCTTTGTAGTTACAACATTGTTAGTTTGTAACCAACTGTTCGACAATGAATGTATGATAAATCCTATTAACTCAGCCATGTCAGAGGATAAACTAAAGCCCCGTATAAACAATAGATGCAACTCTCTTGATGTTAACATATATTCAGTAGAAGTACAACAAACCCTAGAAACAGAGATATTCAGACCTCTACAACTAGTTTTTACATTATAACCTGGGCTACTTCAAAACTTCAGTTCATCAGGTTGGTATATAATGAAAGAATGAGATACAAGCACATAAAATTTATCTAAGGGTTTTCTGTAGAATTTAGGAATGTAGGGAATACCTTCATGAAATCATGAGACGTTTTTAGTGCACCTGTTGCTAGTCTTCATCGGATGGCAAAGTTGGGCTGTTAGCACAGCTATCCATTTGATGAAGATCCAACATCTTTTTTTCAGGGTTACATAACCCTACAAGATCAAATATTCAATACCAAAGAGAATTGGTTTTTTTTCACATCAACAATTTGAGTTCATTCTAGAGGGATCAGTTAGAGAAAAATACCAACCTGAACACTTGGGGATATCCCACACAGCAATGGATGTAGCAGTACATTCGGGTTGACAAAGTTGACGATTGTCCTCATGGTTGACATTCATTGCAAGCATCCATGCACCAATAGTAACATCCTCATTGCTGAACATGCGGAAGCTGGGAGAAAGAAAGATTAACAGAATACTATTAGTTTCAATTAATTTTAAATATCCGTACCACAAAAATCTGCTCTAGTACCAATAACATGGTATGATGGTATGTTCTCAAATCTATTAAAAAACAAATTACTGAGAATATCAACATAGTGCCAAGTTAGGAAGTGGCTTGCCTGTCATTTCTAAGAGCAACCAAGCTAGCGACAACATCTGCAGAAAGAGCATATATTGGACCATAAGCATGGAGAAAGTATTCTTGCCCCAGCATAAACCCTAGAGGTTCGTACCTGCATCATTAACCAAATATGCTTAGTCAGTAACATCTCTGCAGAAGCACAATTAAACCAAATATTGGAACCATGTCATCCCAGAACAAGTAAATTATCATATAAGAGAATTAACCCTACCTCTCTACATATCTCCTAATGAAGTTGTAAGTTTGTGGGGTTCCAACTTAAAACCAATTGGTAATAAGTGGAGTAGCCCAGGCCCTTATTAAGCACATGACAAGATCAATATTCGTCCGATGTGAGACATTACTCAACACTAAATGGATGCACCTTAATATAACTTTATCACATACTAAATGAGCCTTTGGAACGACACCTAGCGACTAGAAAACATCCACTTCTTGTTTGTTTCCATAGAAATTCAACACTTATTAGTTATGAACTTCTTACTAGACTTGAATGAGAGCAAACAACATGTGTTTTCAACAGATCTGACTCTATAGTTCTGCTGATGCGTCATGCAGTAACTATGTACACACACACACACTATATGTAAATATGTAATAGAGACATCTCTGTAGATGGGTGGCAAAACTCTTACCCCCTAGGGTGTGGATTCAGGTCATAAGAGTACACACACATGTATGCATTACTGTAAACCTTGCAATGGTACTGAATAGGGATACAATTTAAACCAACATCTGGGAAAGAGAAGTATCATATACACTTTCCATTCTTAGGTTCACAACTAATACAGCAGAAAATGAAATAGGCATGTACACCATTGCCGTTTTCTCTTTACCACATATCAAACAACAAATGTTTGATAACCCATGGATTCAGCATCATAATGCACCATAAAGGTTATAATCTTTTGACTGCAAACCTATGTGATGCATATAAGGCATATAGTTATGATTTACATGTCAGGGAGCTACACATAAGCATCTAGAAAAACAATATCCTGGAATGGAAAAAGAAAGACACAAATCGAATGAAGATCTGCATGTGGGTCATATAACAGCCAAAGCCAGTATCACGATATAAGTATCACATGCATAGACACATACACCGGAAGTTTTGGAAGACTAACCATTTGAGTTTTGGGTCGGTGAAGACAGGACCTTTCTTCATGCATCCAAGATAAGTCTGTGAGTGAGAACGTTCTTTGGCCAGGAGTAGCGACAGACGATCTAGAACAAATGAAACAAGAAGATGTTAACAAGTTACAAGTGCAAAGAGATGTCAAGAAACAAACGACGAGACACTATTTTATATCACAGCGAGTTTTAAAGGGTGATCAATTTTTCAAACCATAGTTCTCTCGTTGTGGAGACACCATCTTTCAAAAACGTAACTAAAACTATGCATCTTGCAAACAGAAGTAGTTATACTTTTTGTTTGGCTAAATTGAAAACAGTATCGAATTGGATCTAAAAGAATGATAGTTTCCCATAAGAAACAAGTACGACAGTTTATAAGTCATCATAGATTTAGTTAAATGCTAAAATCTGAGCAGCTTTATAAAACTAGTCACCTGGCCGTAAGTATATGTCATCATCAGCTTTAACATAAAACTCGGAATCGTAAAGTGCAAACGCAGCTTTGAAAAAAGCTAACCTGTAATAGACACACAAATTAGTATTAATGTGGCACAATTTGTTTATTTACTACAGCCATTAGCACTAACGTTTTGTATGGGAGCTTACTGTACTCCTCTACTATATCCAACATCAAGAAGTCATCATATTCCTCCATTTCTTTCCTAAGCGCTGCCATTTTGGATGCATCACCAGTTTTGCCTATGATAAACCTGAAGGCCAAGCCTGTGGCCTCTTCCAAACTGTATATGGTAAACTCATATTAGAGAAAGGCAGCATACGAGCCGAGCTGAGCACGTATTCAATTAAGATCAAACTCTACTCATAATTGTTAGGTTAAGATAAATAGCTTGAACGCAATTCAAGAGCTCGAATTGCTAAAAGACGTCCATTAGAGACCTTGAAAGTATCTATCTATAATAATTAAATTCGGTAAAGCACAAAAAATAGAAATACATAGCATGCTAGATAACAGCTAGAAATGTTTACTCAGATCGAAATTTACTAGATAACAGCTAGAAATGTTGTCGACCATAACTAGAAATAAGTTATTGACCAGAATATAGCTCATAATCAAACACACATTTGACAAACAGCTCCTGATCCGATCTACTTGTGTGATGCAAGCACAATACGAATCAATAATAAGCACTTTGAAATTATCAGCAATTCAAAAACACATAAGAAACATATCAACAAAAATTTCAGTTTCCTACTAAATCTACAAGTACAAATCAAAATTAGAACTATACCGCTGAAGACCTTGGTGATCAGAAGGCATCCAAGTGTTCCTCAAGGATTTTCGTCTACCAACCGATCCAAAACCGGTTTGAATCCCGACGAATCCCATCACCTTATGCCTCTTTTGATCTCCATCAGACACCAACCCTCCCTGTTCAGCTCCTCCGGCAGAACCACCGCTTTTATCCCAAACCACAGACACCGACAGAGGTTTACTGTACTTGCATTTGTCTCCTCCTCCAATTCGTCCTCGGGAAACAGCAATAATGAAGGATAACAAACCGGCGATTCCGATCACGATACAGAGTGTTAGTACGATTGATCTCCGAGCCAAGTTAGATTGGGGACGAGCTTGGAAAAACTTCTTAGGCATCGGCATTGGATGATCTAGGGTTTATGACGTAGCGATGGAGATTTGTTTTAGTGATGGAGTTTCATTATCACTTTCAGCTGATTTGTTGTTACCAAAGTCTTTGGAGAAAACAAATGACTACTTGCCTCCAAAAGAAAATTGTTGGTTCAGTGTACGGTTGTACCGTACAAGTTGACAGACATTACGCTAGACAAAAAATTCTTTAGTCGAATACAGAAATATTATTACATCGGCTAAAAGTTGTTTTAAGGGGGTGTTTGGGTAAGCTTATATTTTTTGGCTTAATATATTACCAACCGACATTCACATTCACATATATAATATTTCGAGGGGTAACATCTTACTTGAATTTAAAAAAAATAAAATCTAAAGAGCACATGTGTCAAACTGATTAAAGATGTGTAAACGTGTTAATATTTTCGTAAACATTACGCTGGACAAAAAATTCTTTAGTCGAATACAGAAATATTATTACATTGGCTAAAAGTTGTTTTAATACATTAGCATCTCTAGTCGTCGAAGGAGTCACGATCGTCCTGGATGCTATCTCAACGTCATTTTATTTCTCGTTTCTTGTCATTGTTACATAAAGAATATCCTGTAATTAACCTTGACTGCTTTTTTATTTCCCTCGATTTATTTACGTCAACCCTTGTTATTGTGATACCCTATCTCACACAACGAGTTCCACCTTAGTGAGCTTGAACAAATACACATGTTAGAATGGATGGAATGGTAACACACACATTTGCGTCATATTTACATCATGCAACTCATCACTCTTTCCATTGTGTGATCACTACCCATCTTACTAAATTTTAGAACCCACCAATCAAAATGTAAACAATCAAAAAAATAAAAAGGACAACATTCACCACATAAACCCCATTCCTATGATAAGCAAAAAAGCACTATGACAAACCACCATCATGTCGTGATAAGTGCAGTACTTCCTCTCCTATCACACTGTGGTCCCCATCACACCACCCGTCACCTTTCACTCTGATTACTCTAAGACCATACGTAGTAATAACCGTTAAGACTATCTATCACATAAGTTTCTCTGACATTTGATTATCTCATAGACCTTAGTGATGATTTTGTCATTACTATCATCACTAACCGCCACATCATCACCCAATTCATTTTAATTTTTAATTTTCTTCAAATATAAATTACAACTAATATTTTAAAAATAGAAATATAAATTTACATTAATTAAAGTTAAATAAAACCCACAATAGAATACATATTTAGTTCTAAAAAATAAAAACAACACAAATTTAGAATCCTACAAAATAAAAAACACCGCGGAGTACGTGTTCGTTGGTAAGAATAATTCCGGTTGTTTGAAAGGATACGGGACACCAGATCGTCTATACCACTACTCATGAAAGTGTTGTGTTGAGTATTTTGGTTGGGACTGTGCCGGAGAGGTGGTGCTCGAGTCCGTACTCGTCAAGCTTGACGATTAGTTCAACATTTGCGAAAAAACTGGTCGTTGTTGGAGTTGTTTTGGGGGTTATAATGAGACATGATGTATTTTTTCTAACAAATACTTGGTATATGAAGGGGAAAAGAGATGCATATTTACACATACACAACACACAACACACACACACTTGTTCTCGATTTTTTTTAACGTTGGGGGTAATGGCTACATTTCAAATAAATGGGGGGAAACGAGGTGTATGGCTCGTCATCCGGACGACAAGGTACACTTTGATGAAACAACGACGACGCATGGCTAGTGGATGACGAGATAATGATGGACACGACGAGCTCGTCATGACAAGCTAAACACCACCACTACATATGGTCTTATAACATGAAAAGTCATACATGTTTTAATGCTATAATATCTAGGAAAAAGAACTATTTTTAATCTTATAGCTTTCTAACACAATCATTTGTACCTTTTAGACCATGAGTATAACTTCCCGTTTCTCTCTTTTTAACACAATGCTACATCAACGTTACATTACTTTTTTCTCCTCTCTCTCTCTCTCTCTCTCTCTCTCAAAACTCAAGTATAGCCTAACACAACTAACCAATCTCCCCCCCCCCCCCTCCTTTTACTCTCTCTTGCATTGCAAAAAAAATTGAAATGGTTGGGTGAGGTCAGGTTGGAGAAACCGAACACCTACCAGAATGTGTGGGAGTACAGGTGTTTCCCAAGCTACCCGATGAGAGACCGAGCTACCCGAAGGCAATAAGGTCGCCCCATATGGCAATGTGGCCTTATACGACAAACGCAAACATTATGTTTCTAAAATATTGATCCATAAATTTACTATGTAGTTATATTATGGTCTATAGTTTTATCTGTTTTATATATTTTTCAATCTTTATGACGTTTTAAACTTATATTTTCAAAGGTTTTAATTTGACTTATATTTTTATTATTGTCAAATTAACGCCATTACTTAAAAGAAAAACATAGAAAAAGATGTTGCAAGGAAAAAGGGTGTTGGATGTGAAATAAAGCAAGGTATGTACAGCAGAATTCATCAAAACATCCATCATGTAGTTTTGCATCTTCCTTTAATTAAGCATCCAACCTCATTGCACAACATACAACACATTGCTTTTCCTCTCATAAAACAAACAAATGCCTACACAACATATGCAACTTCAACTTCCTTCCATTCTTGTGTTTTGTCATCACATATGCCAAAATCCTTAAACTGCAAAACTTCTCAACTCTTCAAATGTACAACTTTATTGCTCTCCACTCTTTTGTACCCGAGACCGATTTTCTGGCTGTGGGGTCATTGGATTTCCTCTGTTTTTACTGTTGGGTTTACTTCAAAGCCCGTATCATATGAGCTTCCTTCGACTTTCGAAGGTTCTTGTGGTTCTTCAAGAGAAAGTTTCGAGTCTAAGTCTCCATTTTCATGTAAAACAGCAGGCGTAATCGTCTCCTCCTCCACAGATGTAGTTATCGCTTCAGTTGGAGTACCTATTCATTAAGAAAAAGAAATCACCTTGAGCGTGGTAGGATTTAATAAGCAGGTTCATCAAGAAATAGAGGTGGCAAATTGGAGAGATCAGGCAGGTACAGGTCTAAATGGGCTTGGGTCGGAACTGGTAACTTATTTACTGTCAATAAAATCAGGTGGGGTTGACCTGGAAACATATATTGCCCTTTTTTCTTGAATTATAAAATATATATGATTACAAAATCTATATTATTAAAATACTAAACTGATTTTTTTAGTAAAGCAATATAGAGATTGTAGGCATTTAAATAAATTCCAGTTTACTATATACCCGTTTGACACATTCCAGTTTATCCAAGTTTTTAAGTTTATCCATGTGACCGGTTAGAACTTAGCAGTAAAGTATCACCCAAATTGACCCATTTTCGGTAAATGGATTGAAATTGCCACCTCTAAGAAAAAGGAAAGGCATGTACTTTGGATTGCACCCTGATACATGGGTTTCCTCAGCCATATGGTTCCTGGGAAGACCATGAGGTTGGTTTTGGTTAGGGTCTTCTTTTCATTAGCTTCCAAGGGTGTAAAGCCAAACCCTTCGGTCCATGTGTCAACCAAGCTCGGGATGGCAGATACTACCAGCTTCTCTACCTTTAACGACTTCAGCATCTGAAGAAGCAAGCCACACACATTAGGTGCATATATACAAGGAGACATGCATGTGTTGTATGTGCACACAGATACAGGTATATGGTACTGGTGGTTAAATATAAAAATAAAATCTATTAATTAGCTTAAAGAGTTAAAGGGGAGATAAACGAATATGAAACCATAAAATGAGCAGTTACTACATGAGTTTGTACATGAAAAGATCACCTCTTCAATGGCATTCATGAGGCGCCTACACATTCCCTGGCGTCGATATTTGCTACACGTAGCAATAAGTGGCATCTCCGCAACATTCATCCCATGGATCCTGCAAAAGAGTATAAAAGCAACATATCATTTAAAATCTAAAAAACATATCGAACCCTTCATAAGTGAATGTGACAGGATTTCCATTTTCCATCTCTCATATTTCTCACTACCTTCTTATATCTAATGAGGCATGTATAACTCAAGATGCCAAAAGTATTAAGTATTTCTCAAGTCAACACTGTGTACAGCAATAAACAAAGTGGGATTCACAGCCTTCGTATACTACATCACAAGAGCTTAACACATTGTAACAAAATGTAATTATTTAGTTAAGCAAGTTGTTAGTTTCAGATTAGATTAGCCTAATTCCTTTTCTATATATACTTGTACAGTTCATTTGAGTAAGTCAATAATAAGATTCTCATTACTCAATCTCTCTCTAAATTGCAATATGGTATCAGAGCTTCTACTGATACAAAATCGGTAAGCTCAAAAGATCCAATGAAAATTCATGAAGATTCCTCCCTAAACCACATAAGATCCGCTGAAATTTTGTGAAGATTCTACCCTAGTTAGCTGAAGAACTACGAAGATTTGTGAAGATTTCACTCTAATTCATTGAAGATCTGTGAGATTTCAACTCATCCAACTCGAAACCTTCAATTCATCCTTCTTATATATTCTGACTCATATCGCACAGATCCAAAATCAGATCCTAATATCATGCCTGGTCCAGAAACTCAACCGTCACTGAAGATGTTAACTCCATCAATCACCCTCTCTACCTTCATCAAAATGACCATCCAGGTCTAATACTAATCTTGAAGAAATTAACTAGCTCAGAAAATTACAGCACATGGAAAAGATCTTTGATGATTGCTTTGAATGCAAAGCACAAACTCAAAAATTATCCATGGAGAGTATAAGGAACCAGATCTGGGATCAAACCTTAGAAGCTAGTGGGAAAGGACAAATGATATGCTCTCTTGGTTTATGTTGATGACATCATCATTTCTGGAAACCAACCTTCTCATATAAAGGCAGTAAAATCACATCTTCATGTACCTTCAGTATTCAAGACCTTGGGTCTCTTCATTATTATTTGGGTGTGGGAATCTTAAGGAACTCAAGTGGTCTCACAATATCTTAAAGGAAATATACAATTGATTTATTAGAGCAAGCAAATATACTGGATGTCAAGCCAGCAGCCACCCCACAATCAAAATTCAAAATTAAATCACACACGTGGTGATAAACTTGATGATCCAATACTACATAGAACACTGGTGGGAAAACTCGTTTACTTAACCCTCACTCGCCCAGATGTTGCTTTTGCAGCACAAACTTTGAGTCAATTTTTACAAGAGCCAAGGACACTTCACATGAAAGCATTAATTCGAACTTTTAGGAACATAAAACTTTGTCCAGGACAAGGCTTATACTTTCCTGCATCCACAAACCTCTCTCTTACAGCTTACTGTGACGGTGATTGGGCAAGCTGCCCTATCTCTCATCGTTCTATATCAGGATATGTTGTATTTTCAGGCTCAAGCTTGATATCTTGGCAATATAAGAAGCAAAAGGTTGTGACTCACAGTTCCACAGAAGCTAAATATAGATCCCTTGCAGACACTACATGCGAATTAACGTGGCTGAAATGTCATCTACATGACTTCAACATCACAACTTCGACCCCTATTCATGTTATGTGTGATAATGCTTCCATTATAGCCCTTGCTTCTAACCCTATCCAAAATGCGCCTACAAAGCATATAGAAATAGACTGCCACTTTGTATGAGACAATCAAATCTGGTGACATCTTACCAAGTTTTATTTCCTCAAAATCCCAAACTGCAGATATCCTACCCAAAGGTACACACAAACCTATGCACTACATGTGCTTGTCCAAGTTAGGCATGTGTAATCCTTACTTCATGCCAACTTGCGGGGGGGATAACGAGGCATGTACAACTCAAGATGCCAAAAGTAAAAGTATTTCACAAGTCAACACTGTGTGCAGCAATAAACATAGTGGGATTCACAGCCTTCGTATACTACATCACGAGAGCTTAACACATTGCAACAGAATGTAATTATCTAGTTAAGAAAGTTGTTAGTTAGTTACAGATTAGATTAGCCTAATTCCTTTTCTATATATACTTGTACAGTTCATTCGAGTAAGTCAATAATAAGATTCTCATTACTCAATCTCTCTCTAAAATCTAATCTGCAATAACATCGGATATTATATGACGAGAAATTTACAAACACCAAATATTTAATTGGTATCTCCTAGGCCAAAACTTATCGAATTTATCCTTTATAACAAGCAGACTGAAATAGAGCCCGTAAATTAGAGAAAGTACGAGAGTAAGCTTGAGCTTGTATCAAAAGGTACCTTACAGATGCCACACATAGTATCACATCATCTTTCTCCAAGATCAAGGTATAAAAGCCCTCATAGTTGAGACGGGCAAATTCTGATCTGAAAAGGGAAGAAAAGTCTATAATCTCCCAATAGTAATATTATTCTTAGTATCTTGTATGAAAAGTTAGTCAGAAAAATTAGAGATGGCAATTACGACCCATTTACTCATGAATGGGTTGATTTGGGTTACTTTAAATATAAAATGAGTAAAATAAAGAAGTTTAGCTAAAAAAATATCGGGTAAAATGGGCAGAAGGGTTTCAAGGTCGCCCGACCTATATCTTTAATGCATACACGAGAAAACTTCCTAAATCGCTGAATCAAAGATTTAGATTAATATTGTAACAATATTGTTTTTGTTGTCATAATAATGACTTGGTTGTTGATTAAAAGTAAAAAATACAAACAACTTTTGATCCAACCCACCATTTGACATGTACTAAAAAGTGACCCATTACCGAGCCCACCCATCTGTCCACCTCTAAGAATATTTCATGAAATGAGGAATGTCAAAGGGAGATCTGCTTCTAACTTCAATAACCTGAAAGTAGAATATATGGAAACAAAATTTCAAACATAGATAGTGCTCACCCCCAATTGTATAAGACATGGGGAATCATATCAATGCCTGTTCTTGGATCCACCATGGGAAGAAAACACTCTTCCATGATTGTAAGGGCAACAGCTAGTTTCAGATTGCATTCAGCTTTCAGAGCGACCAAACGTTGAGCAGAATGAACCTTTAGGTCTCCATGAATGCACTTCAAAAGGGTCCACGAGAAACCATCAGAGATGGGATTCATAATCCCAATCTTTGAATGAAGCCCTGAGTGAACCTGCATTCAATTTAGACTGAAGATCATCGATAACGTCCAACACTGTATTTTCTATCCACATTTTATTATTGAGCTAAATTTGTAGAATAGCAACATAATTTACTCATTGATCGATTTTGGTGATTATACCTCTTTGATTTATTTTATTGTTTGATGTGCTATTTTGGTAATTACAACCGGGTGAACCAGTAACATTGTACTATAATGTCACTATATAGCAACCCACTTTGCTAATTGTTTCTGTTTGGTGGTTATATCTTTTTCCCATCAGATAAGGTAAAATTTACAAAATCTATTTTCATAATAACACAACTCAACAACACCACCCAATCCCACCTAAGCAGGGTATAGAGGAGGTGTTATGTAGACCGTTATATCTCTACCCGAAGGGAGAGAGACTGCTGCCTGACAGATTTATTTTGTAATAATAATATTATAAGGGATTTTTATAATAATAATATAAATATTAACAAACACACTCACACGGTATTATAATAAAAGTATCATTTTCATTATTATTATTATTGTTACAATTAGAATAATAGTAAATTACCAAATTGGATCGGAAAAAAGTAGGATTATCAAAATAAACCAGCTAGCAAAGCAGGTTGCTCTTTAGTGACATTGAAGTACAATTCAACCAGTTCAGCTGGTTATAATTCCAAATTAGCACACCAAATAAAAATGCAATTGACAAAAAAGGTATAATTAAATTACCAAAACGAGACAGAAAAGTATGATTACCAAAACGAACCAATGACAAAAGTACATTGCTACTTTATGACATTAGTCCCTTTTATTCAAGTTGGTAAAGAGGTAAATTCATGTTACCTCCTTACAGTTTTCCCCACAGAACCAAGTAGCAGAAGACCCAAACTCTCTTTCCAATCCCTTCTCTCTGAGACATTCCTCATGATCTGATTACAATCAACCCAGACATGAAAAAGGATAAAACTTTATTTAAGTTATTTGTTTAAGGTATAGAAATTAACGAGCACCGTCTTTTTTTGGTGGTGGTCGTGGTGGGGTGTGTGGGGTTTTTCTTTTTTTTTTTTTTTGTGTGTGGGGTGGGGGGGTGGGGGGGGGGTGTTGTAAAGTGCAGAAATTTACATTTATGA
>JAUEJL010055727.1:0-19665 GCA_032274825.1 Drosophyllum lusitanicum | reverse complement strand
CACCCAAACACACATAAATAATGTAACATCTTTAACATTAAATGAGATCTCGATCTAAATTGAAAACGGGTATTACAGAAATCAAAGATGAGAAGGAGAACGGATGCCTATGATTTTTTATGAACGAACGAAATCAGAGGAACGATAACTGTTAACTCATGGGTGAATGGACAAACGAAGTTGGAGACTTTCCCATTCCCCCAAAACGAACATGAAAATTTTGAATCCCGGCTTAGACGAGAACAAACGAGTGAGAGGGGATTGACAACTGTGTTATCACAGTCATATGAAGCATGGTTAAGGGATGGAGTAGGGCTAAAAAGGGTTATGCTCGGTGGTGCATCCAGCGTCACGTCGGCTACCC
The DNA here is from genome assembly GCA_032274825.1 of Drosophyllum lusitanicum. NCBI lineage: Eukaryota > Viridiplantae > Streptophyta > Magnoliopsida > Caryophyllales > Drosophyllaceae > Drosophyllum > Drosophyllum lusitanicum. Next base: position 19,301 of record JAUEJL010055727.1, on the reverse strand, counting down.
CGCGGGCCGACAGAGTATGCTTTTAATGTTAATGGTTGAAATGTTATTTAAGATAAAGATTTATAGTCTAGGATGTTTTAGATTTTGTTGTTAAATATATATTTACATATTGTTTCATGAATTTGTTAAGTGTAAATTATTTTTCTTTTTTATATATTATATATATGTAACACTTAATTAGAATATAAATAAACATATTTTGGCTTCAAGCGACCTCGCTGGCCTGCTCTTGCGTTTACACAGCCATCACACAAGCATTACACACCGCTTCCAGCTATCGCATATGTTGGTGCCTTTCGTTATCAGTCTCATCCTCAACTCATAGCCTCTCTCTCTCTCTCTTCTGTAAGGGTTTATTTTATAAGCCTAACATGTGGTTGAATTTTTAGTCAATCTTTGTTTACAAAGTGGGTTTTGATGAATAAACTTTGAAATCCATGATTTGATATGCTCGTTTACTTGTTCTTGGGTTTTTTTATAGATTTTTTTTAGGTTTGAAATCTTTTCGGATAAAAGATTCAAACCCATAATTTCCCTTACTTTATCAATTTCTTGAAGAAATTTGCATACAAAAGAGACATCAAATTGGTTCACTTTGGTTCTTTTATTGTCTTTTTTGAGGAAAAAGAAAGATCAAGAGCTACAATAGCTACGAACTGATGTTATAAATATGGAATTTAAGAGATAATTTGTAATTCTACACCTAAAAAGTGAGCTAATCAAGGAATTTAATAGGTAATTTGTAATTATACACCTATAAGATAAACCAATAAATACGAGGAATTAATGTGTATGAGTGTTTAACGTGTAAAGTTACGTGCTCACAATCTTTATGATTGTTTATATTTCTTTAGGTATTAAAAATGAGAAGACAAGAACAATATCAATACTTCAATGTAATAGACTCAACAATGAAAGCTTTTGAATAATGCTTGGAAGCATATCAGAAGCTATTGATAATCAAGATGATTGCATTTTAGACATCTGCTATGAAAAAGATCATGATTATGGTAAATGTGTTTAAAATATGAAATATATGATGTTGTTTAATATAAAATAATATAAATCTTTTGTATAGCATGGTTAAAGTTTTGTATATACACTTCTGTTAATAAATAAAAAAGCTCATAAAAATCCAATAACACCTTTTATCAAATTTTAACCCTTCATTTCAAAACCGTATAATGCTATATTTATCATAAACACCCAAGAAATATGATTGTTTTACAAGTTTTATACCTTTTTTTAGTTAAAATAATTTAAACACTTGAATACGTATGATTATTGTCAAAATACATACAAAATGAAGATTTTATTTTTTTATAAAAGAAAGTACAACTCATATAATTTTAAAATTCAAAGAGTTTAATTTAATGGAATATAAAATGAAGTAGACAATTAAATAATTAATAAAAAAAACAGTTGCACCACTCCTGCCTCTTTATCTTTGTTTGAAAAAAAAGAAAGGTGCATCCCATCAATGTTTAGCAAACACCCTCCCCAAAAGAAAAAAATAAAAATAAAAATAAAAATAAAAATAAAAAATCCTCAATCTAAAGAAACTATGGTTCTAATGTAACAAACTGTGGCTGTATGTGGCTTGTGAGAAATGTCAGTCTTGGTAGGGTGGTGGTGATATTGATGATGATCCAACATTGAAACAACTACCCAAAAACAAGCAGACTATGAAAATCAAGGGAAACTTTTGTTCAAAGCTTTCTCTTTCATGATTTTGTCATCTGTGTGTTTTTTTCAGAGTGTTTTGGTGTGTGATGAATTTATTCCATTTGGCCCCACCACAATCATAGGTGTGTTCACTTTCCTCTTCCGAATCCAAATCCCAATTCTTCATCGCCAAATTTCCCTCCCACCCACCACCCATCTTATTCTTGAAAAAGATCCCTACTTCCGTGTTCTTCACCACCACTGCCACTTTATCTCGCTTTTTCTTAACGGTCATTAATGGATGCCATTACTAGAAGACCTAATCTTCTTAATAAAATAGGCGGGTCAGTGTTTAATCCATCTGTGGTTCTCTCCTTTTGGTCAGTTTCAGTTTAAGATTCCCCGTTCTCAATCTTCCTTATTTTTTATTTTTTGTTTTCTTAAACTGTATGATGCGACATTTCTCAATCTTCCTTTTGGTCAGATGATAAAGAATTCGTCGATCTGGGGGTTCTGTTTCTTGAGAGATTTTAGAAGCCCATATTATATTAAGGTCTGATTTTGTGCTCACATCAGTGATTTTGGTATATTCTTGAATGCGTGAGTTGTGACTTCCAGATCTTTAGGTGTTGCTAAAAAGCTTCAGTTTTTGGCAATTTTGTTTTGGGGTGTGTGTGAATTAGCGGGTGCTTTTGCGTGTACGATGAATTGATGGACCCATCACATGAATGCAAAGTGTCAATTTCCTCCTCCTCCTCTTCTTCGTTGCAACCATCCGACTGATTTTTTTCTCACTTTTCTTCAATCTTTAATGGCCGCCACACCTTTACACCTAAGTTCACTTAATAAAATAAGTGGGGTTTTCCATCTGGGGTATCTCCTTTTGATCAATTGAAGAAAAACCTTTCACATTTTCTCCTATTTTTTGGTTTACGATCAGCTGTATTCAAGAATCATCTTTGGATTTTGACATTTTCTCCATAGTAATTAACCATATGATCCTAGTTTGCATAAATTTTCAACTGGGTTTTTTATTTTGAGGAACTTTGAGTTACAGGTACCCCACCTTGAGTTAACTACTGGTAGAATATGATCAGAATCTTGAAGGTCTGATCTTATCAAGGTCTTTTAGTTTGATCAAAACCCTTTATCTTTGGCGTTTCTTTTTGGTGTTATAAAGTTTAATTTTTAGGGTTCGTAAATCTTGGAAGGCATGAATGCATGATTGCTTGTCTTCTAAGTTGTTGTTGATCATGCTCTTCAAGTAACCAGATTCCTCACATTGGTCCAATGAAATTACTAAGCAGGATCAAGTGAAAAGAGAGAAAAGGAAAAAAAAAGAAGAGAAGATTTGATTCTTTACAAATTTAAGAATTTGAATACAGAGTTTTTTGATCTTGTCTGAAGAACAGCTTGTTTTGCTTTGTCTGAAGAACAGCTTGTTTTGCTATTGTTGATATCATCAAAAGGTTCTATATTTAGAGGTACATTCTATTAGATCTTGAATCACCTTTTGAACATTTCTACTTGTTTTTGTTTTGCATTTTGTAGATTATGCATCAAATTTTGAGCATTTATACTTGTTTTTTGCATATAGATTATTGTTACATGGTAAAACACAGATAATTCACGAGAATAAGCAAATTTGGACAAAAGGACCAATTACGTAGTTCCTTGTTGCGTTTATAGTTTCAGAATTTATTCAAAATTGCTCTTTCTTGCAAATTTTAGTGTTTTTGGAATGATAATATTTTTGGCCAAATAAACAGGGACGATAGTTGAAGAAGTTAATCACTTCTTTTACATTAGATGATTGAAATTTACTATCTATAGCCAACTTATGTGTTTTTACTCATCGTTCAGCCACCTATTGTGTTCCATTCATTATCGTTCAACCAACTTGGTGGATTGAAACCATTGGAGTGTTCTTTGTCAAACCAGTTATATTGTTTTTTTGGATATTTTCTGCCATGTCAACGTCTTCATGTCGTAATTTTATTAGTTTGGTTGTTTCGTCATGAGGGTGCCATGTGCAATCGTTAGAATGCACGTCACTCATTCATGATTGGGAATTTTTTTACATGACGTTGGCAAGAATTCCGATGGATTAAAAATATGACTGTCTTTTGCTATTTTTTACCAACTCAAATGTATTCTTTTGCGAAATATATTGATTGTTTAAAAGTTAGGGGTGGCATAACATTTGTATCAATTTTACTTGGCTTTGATCTGTTCTGTGTTTTAAAAAGTGCGCCTTAGGCGCTAGGCAACCTGAGGCGACGGGCAAAACGCCTCAGACCCTCAAGGCGTCGATGGGTACACAAGGCGGTGGTGTTGTCGTCGGAGGCGGCGCCTCTGTGTGAGGCAATGAGGCAGCGCCTTTGGTGACTGCGGTACAACGAAGATGATTACCAATCGGGCTTTGGGCTGCTCGATTGTGATACTATTACTGATTGGGCTTTGGCCTTTGGCGATTCACGTACAGTCTATTTGTGTTTATTGATGATTTGATGCTATCTGGAAGACTGGAACAGTCGACAGTCGACAGTCACTTGAACTTCCAAATTATTTTTGTTTCTTCTTCTATAAATTCATTCTTTCTTCTCCTTTGGTGTCTTTTTGCATGTTAAGTTACTTATTAAGTAATTTTGTGTATGAGGTATGGCTTTAATATAATTTACAAATAGTTTACAAAAATAACCGCCTCGCGAATGTGAATCCCTCGCCTCGAAGCGCCTCGAAAATTGAGGCTCTCGGGTGGCCAATTGCCTCGGAGAGCCTCGCGCCTTTTAAAACATAGGATCTGTTACCATACATTTTACTTTGAAATTGCAAAGAAAACATTATAGCTGGCAAGAATGCACAAATAACCACGAGCTTAATAACTTGTCTTCATTTTTCACGCAGCGTGAAGCTAGGGGGCTAGCAAGTTCTGCCACCCTGTCCAATTATTGTGATTAAATTGAAAATTTAGCATAAATCAGAAAATTAAACTCAATCTCCCCACAAAAGTATGTAATCAATTTATAAATTTCGGGGCTTTGCTACTATTTTCATTCATTCTTGCCAGCTACAATGTTTACTTCTGGTATTTCTGAAAGTACAATTGTTAGAAATACAACTCTTATATAAAAAGGTGACAAGCAACACAGATCACTGTGTTAGTAAAACATCGTAGGTGTGATCACATGTACATATACTGTGGATTAATGAAGCTGCTACACTGCTTTTCACTACTTTTTGGTCAATTTTTGTGTTCTTTACCTTTGGCCAACTCTAGGTCTTTTTAATTCATTTTTGCAAATACCTTGGTTATTAGGGAGTGTTTGGATGTGTGTATATAAAGGGATCACTGAAAATCACATTAGTTGATTAAAGTTAGGAATAGTCAGTTCTTTCTTTCTTTCTTGCTTTTTTGTAACTATATCTTACCTGCAATTATTTTGGCCCTGAAAAAAGAAAAATAACAAATAAAATCATAAAACCATAATCATAATCAGTTTGCCAAAAACCAATCACGTTTGTACATCCAACCATCCTTTAAAAACGAGAATATAACACAATGATTCACAATGCTAGCCACTCGTTTTTTGTTTCAAATATGTCAATATAAACATTGTAGTTGTGATCACATTCGTAATGGTAGATTAAAGCCTCTCTCCACAATCATAATCATTAATGACACCCGGGTTCTTCTTTGCATTTGTCAGGCTTATTATCTTTGTATCTACAAAAAGAAGCTAAAAAATCACTGGAATTGTTGATCGCATCTTCATTGATTCAGTATGGCAAAAAAATCAAAACAACGTCCTGCTCGACAAAAGAAAGATCAGTCAGGTTGTATGTGGGGAATAATTAGTATGTTTGACTTTCGACATGGTCGGACCACGAGAAGGCTGCTTTCAGATCGTAGGCGATACACGGCTAATGACACTCATGGTAAGACTTTTGTTCACCATGTAAACTAAAGTTATAATTTTCGTTGTATATCTTTTGCTTACAGGTGGCTATTTTGACCCATTTATATGTGAATGGGTCAATTTAAGTTTTTTTTCTTCTCTGATGGGTCAAATGGAGAGGATAACCAGATAAAGATCAGCTAAGATGGAAATGGGTTCAATATGCATAAGACCTAATTGTTTTATTAGAATATTTACATCAGTATTGTAAAAAAAATAGTTCTCGGAATTGCATTTAACACACTAATTAAGTAATTATTTGACAATTCTACAAGTGTTAGCCGGCTGGCCTGGCTCGACCCATTTTGAATCACACTACCTGCTATCCAACTTGCCTACTTGCCAGCTCTAGTTATTCCAAACAAATAGCAAACTATTTTACGAGCACACATTTTAACTTGGGTGTATCGAGTTGAACCTGAGCCTCACCTAGATTCTGAAAAGATTTGTAGGATTGTAACCTTTTTGTTTTTTCAGGTTCTCCATACCCTACATCAGAAGCTAACTTGCCCACAAGTTCTCAAGAGATGCATTTAAGCATTGAGGTATAGGATGTTATATGTATAATTGCTTAAACTTTTCCATGAAAATTGCAACAACTTCAATTCTGTGATGTTTGTGAAAATCAAGATGTTTCTGTCATGATCGCCAGTGGGATCATTGTCTTCAGTAGTCAGTACTACTTTTGATGCTACTGATAGTAACTTTTATTGGGTTATTATTGATTGAACAACTTAGATATTTGATGAACTCCAAAAAGTTGAATATGTTTATTCATTTAACAACATTCATGAATGTGGGTCACACCATCATAGTTCTAAGAAGGATGGGACCCAGAAAACAGAATGAACCCAAATTTGAAGCTAAGAGTTCTAAAATATATCATGTTGGTTTTCTTGGCTGAACCTCAGGATGCTGAAAAAGTAAAAAAGCCAACTTTTGATCTCATGAGGACAAGGGTAAAGGAACTTATTGAAGAAGAGATGTTCATTGACCAAGATGCCAAGTCCATACGGAAAGATCATGAACAAATGAAAATATCGAAAACATTAAAGAAATCTTTTGATGAGGAAATCTCGATTAGTCATCAAGTTTCAGCTCAGAAAACCTCAGAGTATCATGATCTCGAAGCTCTCGTGAAAGAAATCATGCTGATTTATCAGAAAAAGAATGAACAGCACGGTGATCTCGATACAGGGGCAAAAAGATCTTTTCCCATTGTTGAAGAAAAGATTTTTGCAGCCGTCGAGGTGCTGCTGAATGAAAGATCAACAAACAGACGCCACAAAAAGATTCCCCATTCAAAAGAGATGTTTCAGATGTTGAGTTCAAATAAAGAAATGTTCTTGAAACTCCTTCAAGATCAAAAGTCGATTTTGCAAAAAGAAGATGAAAAGTCAAAGTCAAAGTCAATGGTGAGCTCAAACTTGTTGGAAACAAAGTCAACCGATCAGGGACAGGAGGAACCTGTGACACGTAAACACCGAAAGTTCTTCCGAAGAAGCAGCAAGTCACAAGAATGTATATCACTGAATCAAAAGGATAGAATTGTCATTTTGCAGCCGGGGTCTTCTGAAAAGCAAGTTCCAATTTTAAACGAAATCCCGAGCTCCCAGTTTTCATTCATGGAGATTAAAAGACGGTTAAAAAATGCTATGGGAAAGGAGCAACGGACACAGGGATTGGGACCTACCAATAGGACAGGAAAAACAGTAGTTGATGGTGGATGGAGTTCCCCAAACAGAGATCATTTCTATACTGAAAGATTTGCAAGAGTTACCACAAATGGGATGAAAATGGGAGAGAGATTTTCAAAGTTAAGGGAATCCGAAATGGGAAATGAAAATGAAAATGCAAATAATCAGATTTCAAACATATATGTTGAGGCCAAGAAACATTTATCAGAGATGCTCACCAGTGGTGATGAAGATGCTGAGTCAATGATGAGAAGCCTCCCAAAAAGTCTTGGGAGGATTTTGTCTCTTCAAGAATACAACTCCTTTTCTCCTGGTACAAGTCCTCGAGCTCAAATGAGACCGGTGGACAATAAAAGTCAACCGATCACGACTGATGACCCAGAAAAAAAAGCTGTTCCCAATGATATGACTTCTGAGGGTATTATTCTTATTAAATTTCCCTTAATTTCAAGAAAAACAATATAGATTGACAGCTTCATTTTGATTTCTTATTTGATGTGAATTCTAAGGGCGAAGTTTGGACATGTGCTTTCAAAAATGATTATTACTTTTTTTAAAGTTGATCAGATGATCAGTTGCTTAAAGCTATCATCAGTTTTCTTACGGCTATACTTCACCTGGTTATCGAAATCTGGATATTTTGATCCTAATCAAACTCCGAGAGCTGATCAATTGCTACTTAAAATTGCAATAATTAGTTTAAATGCATACCTGAACACCCGCCAAAATGTTCTTAAGAAAACCGTGATGGTAATTACATCAAAAGTTCATTGCATTTCTATACACCAAAAAAAGAATATCGAGTTGGATATATAAACCAAAACCATTACAATTTGCCTAAAAACTGAAACTATACCCTATTTTCAAATGACAAAAGTGCTATTTTGTATGAACAGTAGGGGTCGGACATTCGAAAAGTTGGCATTCGTATAACCTGAAAATTACTGCAAATACAGGGGTTCAAGAGATTGTAAACTCGCCTTCTAATGATAAAGAACATAAAGAACAAATGGAAGGTTGTGAACCACGTGATTCTCCAAACAAAGATCGACCTTCTGAGAGCTTCGAACTGGTAAATCATCACGTTACAAATGTTTAATCTTAAAATTTTAATTCTCACTTTTAACCTTACTTGAATATTTATCAGTTTTAAAAGTTCAATTTTCTGAAGTCCTCGAATCAAGTATAATAGTTCGAGCATTTGAGTTCTTACATGAGCCGAACTTGATTCTGAAACGACAGTTTTCTTTCAATTTGACTCTTTCTTTATTTTCAGCCAAAAAACTGAAAAGTGAAATTTTAATTCTGTTGATCTGCAGGATTTACCCGTAGAGAATGAGTTATCTTCTTCTCAAACCCCTAATGAGCCTTCACTTGCTAGCAAGACTGAAGAACATGATATCAGTCCCGAGAAGCCTAGTCCTGTATCTGTTCTTGGGCCGTTGTTCTCAGATGACGATGTTAGCCCTGCAAAAACCGTCTTTCGACCTGGTAAGATTATCCTTGGTTACAAATATTTGCTAGTAAAAGGAATGTACTTTCAGTCGCTTTCTGTTTTAGGGAACACATATTCAAAATCAACGTGTACACAAACACATACGCACACTCCTTGGTAGTTACAAGTTTAAAATCAAACAAGGGATGTTTATAATACAACTTTTAAGGACTTATCTGTTATTCGATTATAAACTTAAAGATGAGTCCTTAAACATTTGATCTTGACAGTTGTAAGTATGAAAATATATACTTTCGTGTGCTAAATTACTGTTTTTGTAACTTACAGTCGAAGCTGCTGTTCAGCCGTTGTGTATTCAATTTGATGGACCCATTTCCCGTGCTGAAGATCAACAAATACGAATTACAGACACAGGGGATAGTGAAGAATCTGCATTTGAATATGTTGAAGCCGTGCTGCTCTCTTCTGACCTCAATTGGCTCGAATTTGAAAAAAGGTGGATTTCGTGTGTGCAAATCCTCGACCCATCTTTATTCGATGAAGTAGAAACGTTTTCCGGTCGGGCCAAATACGACCAAAGGCTTCTGTTTGATTCAACTAGTGAAGCTCTTGAAGAGGTATGTGATCGTTTCATTCCCGAATCATCGTTTATCAAACAAAATGTTTGGCCCGTTCCTAAAGGAATGAACCTAATAAATGAGGTATGGTCAAGACTCGAGTCATGTCTGTGTAAGCGTTACCCTCGAGACTTGGGCAAGCTCGTGAGAAACGAGTTGGAAACATCAAGAATGTGGTTGAATGTTCGACCCGAGTATCGTGAGATAGTCAACGAGATTCAAGAATCAATCCTTCATGAAACAATTGATGATACCCTTTCGAGTTTAATGAATGATTATGCTGATGGTGAGATTTTAGAAGATAGAACGAATAACGCTCTATCTTGTTCGTGAAAACCCTAGAGATTCGTTTGAAATCGGGGTTTCGGGAAGATGGGTTTCTTGTATTATTGATTAATGAGCTACTTAGGGTTTGGTTTTGGTGTGTTTTGTGTGATTTTGTTTACTTTCACATAGTTAAAAAAGAAATATAAATGGAAGTTAGTTTGTAAACTATATATACATACATACATAAGCATATAAAAAGAGGTGAATGCTTGTAGCAGTTTGTGTTAAATAAGTCTTATTTTGAGAGATACTTTATTTGAGTTTGATGTCAATCTTATTCCAGAAACAAACAAGCAATACCAAACCAAAAGCCTAGTCAGTTAAATCTTTGATAAGGAGTGAATTCTGTGTGATGACAATTGACCACCACCGTCTAAAGGTTTGATTTTGGCCTAGCGGTAATGGAGTTTTGAAAAAGGTGCTTCCCAACTTTTTGGTTGTGGATTCAAGTCCTGGTAGTGGACATATGGTGTAGAATTAGGGGTGTGTGTGTTTAGCTCTTAAAAAAAATCTAAAGGTTTGATAGAAACAATCAAACAAGTTATATCATGCCCGCACGTTGCGCTGGGTTGATATTTAAATAATCACACTTATACTAATTTATATATAGTATTATACATAAGATGCTTGTTCAAATATAGTATATATATACATATTATCTAGTTTGATAATCATCCTCTAAGAAAATAAAAAATAGAGTTGTTTTTTTAGCAAATTGTAGTCTATCAAGTAGTTAACTACACTTAAATTATTTGTTACAACTTGTTGAAGTTTTAAAGGTGCGACTGTTTTCTAAAAATAGATGAGGGCTGGTAATAGAATATACGTAAGAAGTGTGTATTTCATTATTTTGAGACTGAATATCTAATTTAATTTGTCGATCAATTTTTTAACTTTGCATTACCACTCTCTTTTGTTTGTTTTTATAGTTGAAGACCACTTCTTTTAACATATCAACATGTACACATTTTTCGAAGCCTTGCTTGTCTTCTATGTCATCCGCTGTGATAATACAAAGTTATTATTAATATTGTAAAGAACTAATATTTAATTTATTTTAAAACCATGTAAGAGATATGTTAAAAATTATAAAGTTAAAATATAATTTATCTAATTATTTATGTATAGTTTGATTAATAATGCTAAATGTGAAATATAAATAAGAATTTTATTGAATTATAATTAGATAATGTTTACTTTATTATTGAAAAGAATCATTTTGAATGAGTTAGAAAACTTATGTGTCACATGTATAAACGAAGAAGCCGGTTATAAGACTTGATATTAAAATTATCCTCTAGACTTTAAAAAGATGTAAATAAAAGCAACAAAGATCTTTAATAGGAACACGAATATATTATGTTCAAAAAAGTTATAATTTAAATAGACATTCTTACATATGGTTGTGTGTATGATACGGAAAATCTTACCTTTTGTTGTATTAATTTTTTAGAAGTTATATTTATGTTTGCTTATTTACAATATAAATTTGAGATAAATTTGGTACATAAATATCCTAATAAAAATATGATATTTAAGAATTTGTTACATAAGAAAATATCTTCAAGTAATATATATACAAAGTAAAACATGTATGGGAAAATGTTAAGTGATGCTAACACTATGTAACTTTAATATCTTATCCTCACATAAATTATAGATTGATAAGTTAAATGTAAAATTAAATGAATAATTTATCCTTTTAATTAAATTAAGTTTCACTAATATAACTTAACATTTCTCCAACATATGTAGTTATATACTTGGATATTTTATGGTATCAATTATAAAATTGTTTTATTTATATATTATACAAAACTAAATGTATTACTTTCGTATTTGTGTCAATTTATTAAATCACTGTAACCAATTTTCAATTGTTAATTTACCGCTTCATCCCATGTTGAAATTTTCACTTACGTAATCTTAAGTGTTTAACACGTTTACTTATACTTTTAGTTTTAGAGTTTAATGTGATTTATTTGTCCAAAAATCATATTTAATAGTTGTAGTAATAACAAAAAAGAATAATAATGATAATAAAACTATAAATTATGTAATGAGGTAAAATATAATCTTATATAAATTGAAGGTGAAAAATAAAAATATATTTGTGGGTGGAAATTAAAAAATGAAGATCAAATGCAATTTATATAAATTAAAGGGTGAAAAATAAAAAATTGTGAGGGGATAAAATGAAAATTGAAATTAATATTTACTTATATTTTTAGTTTTAGAGTTTTATGTGATCTAGTTTGCCCAAAAAGCATATTTAATAGTTGTAGTAATAAAAAAATATAATAATGATAATGAAACTATAAATTATGTAATGAGATAAAATGTAATTTTATATAAAGTGAAGGTTAAAAATAAAAATCTATTTATGGGAATTAAAAATGAAGATCAAATGCAATTTATATAAATTAAAGGGTGAAAAATAAAAAAATTGTGAAGGGGTAAAATAAAAATTGAAATGAGTAGTGGTTTTTTTGTGAATTGATTATAAGAGATAATAATAAAAAAAAAGTTCTTTCTGTGTGATTGTATCAATTGCAATAATTGGCTAAATGGTAAGATTTTAAAATATGAAAGTACGTGAAGTTCTAAATATTTTGTAAAAGAGTATATGCTAGATATAACAAGGGCAAAATGCACGAAAATATAATAAACTATGTTAATATTGTCATTGTATGCAACCAACTTTATTTTGTATCTAAAAATATAATAAACATTCTAAAATGCATCATTATATGCAAGTTACCTGCTATTGTAGGTAACACCCCGGTTTTTTTAATTTTTATTTATTTCTTTATTTTCATGGTTTTTTGCCGATCTTGTTCTTGTTTTGAAGATTTAGGGATTGTTCCTGATTATTCATCATTGTTCATCCGGATAAAAAGATATATTTGCAAATCGTGTGTATACATATTAATTTTGTTTGTTAAATATGTGTATAGATTGTTGCTTTCTGGGTTAAAAACATGATGCATTTATAATTGAAGAAAAAGACATGGAATAGAAAATAAGAAAAAAAAATATTAAGAAAAAAAACAGGCAACCTACTAAGCAGGTCAAAGATTGCATTTAGGTACAAAATAAAGTTAATTCTATTCAATTACAATATATATATTAGCATAGTTTGTTGTATTTTTACCTATTTTATCCGTATAATAAAAGAATGAGAGCTAGTTTTTACTTGAAATAGAAATACTTTAAATAAATAAATTTTAAAACTTCTACCTAAATTTTTTTTGAGAACACAAAAGATTGAAAACCTAAATGTTTTATATTATAGTGTATATGTGTATATTGATTAGTGACATACATAGCTTTCAGATGGTCAACTATTGCAGCTCATGACTTACCTCAAAGGACGGATAATGAAGTTAAGAATTATTGGAATACACATCTTAAAAAATGTTTGACCAAAATGGGTATTGACCCAATCACTCACAAGTCAAGAATAGCACTTGCTACCAACTTAAGCCACATGACTCAATGGGAGAATGCTCGTCTTGAAGCAGAGGCAAGACTTGTTCGTGAATCTAGGCTTCTTACCAACGAATTCAATATGGTTCATCTCAACTAATCAGCGAGTCATTTGATCAACCTATTACCCAACCACAATCACTATGTCTTGATGTGCTTCAAGCATGGCAAAGCATTGTTTCAAGTAATCAATCATATTTTAAACAGGCACAAACTCCTATTTCCACATTAAACACTTTTGAAAAAGCGCTCTCTATCACTCTCCAACATACAAAATGGATCAATGGTGGCAAAAGATCTAGTCGAGATTTTTGAACCATCATCTAGTATGAACATGAACACAAAAGATTGCATGACCGATGGGGAAATCTTGAAAGAACCGTTGAACATCCAAGATATCTCACTCGAAGGCAACGACATCCTTTATCAAGATAATTATACGATGGAAGCACTTGCATATCTTCAAGTTAGTAATGCCAGTAATGAAAACCATGGTAATGAAATTGAAGATGACAATGATTATTAGATGCATATTATTGATAAGTTGGGGAATATATAGTTCCTCACTTTCATCTGTTTTCTAATGATTTTCCCTATAAACTCGCTTGCTACTTGAGTTATAGTATTATCTTTAATGTAGCTACTAGCTAGCTAGCTGGAGGGTAACTTTATTTCGCTTTTTTACTATTACTAGTGATTCTGAGGCTATTAAAATGTGTGTCAGGGTGTAATATGTGTAAGAGCGCTAGTTGTTGCCTTGTTGGCCTCCAATTGTTGTACCAAGAGCTATATTAATTAATTTGTACAAGTAAAATGCAAGCTAGTTTCAATCAATAAAAACTTAACATTCCACCTTCTCCTTCCAAAATATACATTTTATTGGGTTTTCTCATACATACATACATACATATATACATATATATAAACAAAAGCTTAAACGAGAACTGTTTTTCGTACGAGAACTGTTAACGCCATTAATTACTCATTAATAGGGGTATTTTAGTAATTTATATATTTACCTAACCATGAATTGCGTCCGGGTGAGCCGTCATTAATTTGCGAGGCTTGATTTTCCCGAAATAACCCTCGTTAATGAGTCATTAATGAAGCATTAATGAGCCGCCAAAAAATCTTAGTCATTGATTAATTTTAATCAAGGTCTAAGATAGGTTCTCACAGCTCTCGTACGAAAAACAGTTCTCGTTTGAACCCTCCTATATATATATACACACACGCAAGGGCGGACCCATGATTTTTGTTGACTAGTGGCACTATATAATAACAAAAATTAAATTAACTAAAATTGAAAGTGTTGTTCGGGTTTTTTTTTTTTTTTGGATTTTCAGTTAATCGGATCCAGTTAACGGGGTTTCAGCTGCTGTTCTAGTATTTTATGGCCAAAATGTAAACAAAAGACAATTTATATGAAACCCTATTAATTAAAATATTATTTTTTAAGGTAACTAAAGTATTTTTAAAAATATAAACCGAAGATTGAACTATATTTTATTATTTTCTTAAAAAAATCATTTTTCATTATATTATGGTGGCATTAAAAAATCACTGGTGGCACACCAAAATTTGACTAGTGACACCGGCTAGAAAATGTTAAAATTTTCCACACCGTCTGCAAAATTGACTTGTGGCTCGTGCCACCACCAATCAATACATAGGTCCACTTATGTGTGTGTATAGGGTAAGATTCTATATAGAACCACCCTAAAACATACACCCTAAAGTCTAAATCCCAGCAAATCATTTAAAAAGTCAAAATAGAAATTAAAAAATAAGAAAAAGACTCACGCAACTCAAACTTCCAATTCTCCATTTTTCATTTAAAAAAAATATATTGCCTCTTAAACTTTCAAATTACCATAACTAATTCAATTTTGAGAATTTGAGTAAAAAAATTATATCAATCTACTTATTTTTTAATACTCTTTCAATTAGAACCACTCTTCTCATATTTCTGAAAATTTTATTTTGAAAATGCAAACCATATGAAAATGATATCAAAATATTATCATTTTGAATCATGTGAATTTATATTATTTTCAGCTGAAAATATGTGTATTTATATCATTTTCGGGTGAAAACATGTGTATTTATATAAATTTCGGCTGTAAGTAGTCGATTTTTTTTATGATTTTCATCTTATCATTTTGATTAAGAAGGTGTGCTTGTTTGGTTCATGACTTTGATTAAGAAGGTGTGTTAGGAGCCTCTTCAACCTCCATATCAAATATAAATAATCTAGGTGATTTAAACTTTTGAATTGCTATAGCCAAATTAAATAAAGTATAAGTATTGCACTATAATCCTTAATAATAAGTTAGCTAGTGGTTCATATGATGAAATCAAATATTGACCAATTTACGTCTCATTAATTCAAACCATCTTGCTTAATTGTAACTTTTATTTACTAGTCAACTTTTAGTTGTAAACAAGCAAATTTCAAAACCCCCATTTATTTTATTTTATTGTCGTCACAAGATCAGCTTAATATTTGGATTGCATAGAATTCTAAATTGAGCTAGTCTATGTGGATTCCATCCATTTACCACTATACACTATTATATGTGTTAGAATATAGGGTTATTATTTGTTGATCTTGACAACCACCATTCTTGTTCATATTTGTTAAGATCTATGTGAAACATTTTGATTAGTGTTCAAATGAAAAGTTGGATTTTTGGATTTCAAGAACACCAGGAGTATGAACTTATGAACACATTAAGAACAAGAAGTTAAAAAAGAAAAAAAGGAAAAGATTAAAATGACATGTAACCTTTAATTTAGGTAGCATTTTGTATACAATGGAAGGGGTAAGAAAGTTTGTTGTATTGTTTTTAAAAAATAAAAGTTGATTGCATACAATAATATCTGAGTCAAAGTTTATTGTATTTTCATATGATTTGACCTTTTTTATTTTTGCAAAAGTTCAAAATTAATTAATTCTCCACACTTTTTATTAAAAATAAGCGGAAATGATACATATATGTTGCTCTTATAAACCTCTTAAATGAGAGGTTAAAGTACTAAACACTAAATTTACAAAACTATCTCTCATTTAATTAACATGAATCGTGGTTAAAGTAAATACTAAAATTACTAAACTATCTCTCATTTAACAACAACATGTATCATTTCCTCGTAAAATAAATACAAATATGCAATTGTGAAACTTGAATAATGTGGAAACAAACCGTAAAAACCAGCACTTTCCGTTCAGGGGGAGGATGCATGGTGTTATTGGCTAAAAGTAAGGACCATAATACGCAAGTGGGGTCTTCACAAGCAATGCCAAAATCCCCCATTTATGATTTATGTGGCTAATATATATATGAAGTAGACAAATGCAAAGGGACAACCATGGCCTTACATTTTTAAGTTTCAACTTGATAGATTTTGGAATCTACTCTATTTTTTGGAAGGATAAGGATCTTATTGTTAAGTTGTGGAACGTGATCAGTTTATGGACCTTATTGCTGTTACGGAGACTTAGCAAAGCAGAAAAGAATGTTAAGGTCGTAATGATTATATTTTGGGCCCCGTTAGCCTTGCCCAAATTTATCATTAGGGTTTAAACCATCTTTGTTTATAACTAGATCTTCATGCATCTAGGTCATTAATGTACCTAACACTACTGTGCATGTCGTTGTTTGTGTATTCTACAATAATAATAAAAGAATCTCTCGAGTTTGCCATAGATGTAGTATGATTACTTAGACCGTATGAATCATGTAATTAAATCCTTGTGTGTTCTTAACTGTTTTTACACATATATATTCTTAATCAGTTATTATCGTTGTCCTGACACTAGCTTATTGATAAGCTGTCAATACATTTCTTAGAACCGGCCTGTTAAATACATTAAGGAGCAAGATTAACTAGTTAAGAGTTTCATTCTTTCTAGTATATATAATTTAACCTGACCTATCATGTGCTTAATTATTCATATCCATTTTGGAGGTTTTGGTATTTTTTGGTGTTTTCACGAGGAATTGAAATTATTGATAATGTTCAATTGAAAGCATCTTTTTTCTTCCAGTATTAGACCCAATGATTTATGCCAAATTGATCTTTTCCTTGGAGGAGGATCTTCCTTCATATTCGGGGCACAAATGTGTCGGGCTATGTGTCGTTTACCTTGACAATATTATTATAGATTCTTTCAGTATTAAATCCTACACTAAGACAAAACTTCAAAAAACATGTACGTCGCTTAATTGGTTGTTTATACTCTCTCCTTTCATACAACTTAATTTATCCTCAAATTATTAACAAAGAATTGCTTCACACGTACACGTACATATTCAGCCAACTTGAACACCACTATGATCGCTAGCATCCGTGAATCCATTCAAAGGCACGCATACTCGAACCGAAGACAACGCCTTGTTAAAGTGTTTCGCCTTCGTGCCAAGATACTCGCTCCAAGTAACCGGTCGGTAAAGAGGAGGGTGAACTTGGTCTGTTAGTTTTGAAAGAGGTGAGATTTGAACATTAGATGGTGGTCCAAAAAGATAAGCCACTGACAAGCGGTGTTGGGTTCGGTTCACCACGGCTCGATGCAGCACACTCGGGTACAACCCGTTAGATAGTATGTGAAGAAGGTCACCTACATTGACAACGAGTGCACCGGGTATCGGTGGGACAGTGACCCAACCGGTTCCTTCCTTATGAGCCTGGAGCCCTCTTGTGTTGTTCTGGTGAAGGATGGTTAAGAGCGTTGAATCAGTGTGCGCGGCTAGACCCATGGCTCGATCTGGATCCGGGCAAGCCGGGTATGAATTTAACTGCAAAGCTGGAATTGATCCATCTGAGCCAGCCCACTTTACATCCTCCATTGTTACTCCCAATGATCCCAACATCAATGACATGAGTTTTTCAGCTAATTTATTCATCTCCTCTTTATACTCTTCAATTACATCACTGCATTAATAGATCAATAACCATAATTCAGTATCATTTAAACTAAAATTTATGTTTTTTTTTTCAGATCTGAACCGGCATGCATGCAGATTTTGATTTTTTTTAAAAGCAGAATATAGGCATGCACACTCTAAACCTCCTCATAGATTACATCTTTTGTTCATATATAGTGGATAAGAACCCGGCCATGAACACGTACGAGGAACATTTTTCCAACAACTTGGTACCATTTGGTATACAGATTTTGATATATGCATATATTTATACAATAGATTGGGATCTTCCGTTAAAATATGACCAATTATATTCTCTGAGATCTATAACAAGACACAATCTTGATTAAAAATAAGGGTCTGAATTTTTTATTTGTGAGAGAATATGACCGGTCATTTTGACTACAACATGCATGAGAGGATGTGGATCTCAATTGGAAGGATTAATGATCCTTACCAGAATCTATTATAACGGTTGGGCCAGAGTTTACGAGCATGTTCATAAGGTGATCCGACGATGGTGAACCCTTCAGACCACATGAGTTTTGGAAAAAACGATGATATCCTGGCGACGCCATAGCCAGAAACTCCGTTTGAAGCTCGAGCAGCTTTGAGCTTTTGCTGAATCGGAAGCGCGAACAGCTTCCTACCAGCCGACTCCATTTCATTGAGAAGATTTGTCGGTACGCCGTGGTTGGTTACTTGAAACACACCCCAGGTTCTGCATGCATGGCCAACAAGTTTCATGGCGTTTGGATCACGGAGATCGACCACGGGGATGGGCTCGGAATCCGATGAGCCATAAGAAATAGGCGATGAGTCGTGATCTAATGACATCCATGCGTGTGATTCTGGCAATTCTTTCATAGAATTCAAATCTAAGTGGTTCATGGGGTAAGGTTTGAAATCATCTTTTGTATGCATGTTGTATGGTAGTACGTACTTATAATGGTAATTAATGAAACACTTGTAACTGGAAGAAGAGAGAACTAATCGATAGAAGATATGGAACTGAAATGTGATGTGTGTACTCAGTACTGTATATAAAGGGACGAGGGACGAAAGCGACAAAAATGGTGGGGGTGTAATGATAATGGTCGTCGTCTTGTATATATTTATATATATCGTGTATTATTATTATTTTTTTATTTTTTTGAAAGGCA
>JAUEJL010055716.1:0-19667 GCA_032274825.1 Drosophyllum lusitanicum | reverse complement strand
TACGTCGTCATTTTTTAAATTTTCATTTAATTCGCGTTTTATTATTATTTAATACGTTTTTATTAATGTTTAATATTATCATTTAAACCAACCCGTGTATCACACAGGCATTTAGTCTAGTTGATTATAAAGCATTAATAATATTTAAACGTTTTTAGGGGAATATTATTTTTAAACAATTTCACGATCGTAGATACAATTAAGGCTTTGGGCCATGAAAAGCAATAGAATAAGCTACTGGGCTAACTAGATACAAATAAGCCCAAGTACAAATATACACTAACAGTTGCTCGTGACATGATTACAAGAAAACACATGATTACCAACGGATTTAAAAACGCTTAGAATACATTCGCTAATTAGCAATAAATTAGAGACAGATTTGAAATTAAATACTACTTTTTTTCTATACCAAACTAGCCACCGAAGAAATCCTTCTCTAAACTATAGCTAATTAGTGACGAACTAGGAATACAATAATTATTTATTAAATGTTTATCTCTGAATTGTAGCTAATTAGTAATGGTTTTGGAAATATAGTACGATGGATTAGTCACAAGAATATATAGCCTTATAGTTAGTAGACTTGACTTGAGAGTCTCTCTACTCTAGATAGAGATGAGGTTTCAATTGTCAAACCTTTTGGGAGTTTTCAAGTTCCTGTGGTTACTCCTGAATAAGCTTCTTTTGTAGATTCTGACACTGAAACACAACTTTTGGACATAGAGCTTGTTAGAATAAAGAATCGAAATCAAGTGGTTAAGATGTTTGGATTTTTATTCGATGAAGGTTAGCAACAAAAGTTAGATATTCATGCAGAGGCCGTTGCAGAAGTTGAAGTAGTTAAGTATGTTGAACTTGAATGAGACAATTTATCTCTACAAGCCCCGTATCTTGAAGAGTGTGTTGTTAAAATATGGAGACATCCAAACAAGATCAAAGAGTTTGATGAATTTAAGCTTAGATATTTAGAGAATCTTGATGGAACAAGGAAAGTGGAATATAGTCACATGTTACAGTATTATGATAAAAAAAGACAAAGATGCATTAAAGTCAAATCATCCGATCAAAGAAATCACTCAAGTTCAATGTGCAAAATTCAACAAGTGACTCTATCCAATATATGAAGTTTTGAGAGATGATGGCAAAAAGTATGACTTTGCAAAGAGTGACTTGGAACATCTTTCTTTTCAAGACATTTTGGAGTTTCACTTTTAGTACATAACACTTGTTTCTTTGTCTCGTGATCATATTCTTTGAATCTGTTTTGATGCACCGAAAAGATTTATGATTCGTCAAGTAAGATTCTATGTTGGCTCGGACATGCAAATGGCACTCGAAAGTCAACTAAAGGAGGTCAACTTGACATATCCAAACCCAGAGTTAGAACACTTGGAAATTTATAAAGAATTTGAGGTTATTGGCGAGCCATAGATCGGTATTATGTATGCGGATTTATTCAAAACGAAGAGCTTCCTATGTTTCGGTGAAATAGCTAAGTGGTGGAACTGTTCACTTAAGAAACTTCTTTCTAGGCTAAATAACCGCATCAGTCTTAATAGACAAATGCTAATTGATGATCATGTAGATTTTGAGGATGGTTATTTGATCATACAAGCCACCAAAGCTATTGAAGAGACACAGACGGTGCGAAAAAACTATGAGAATCTGAATGACGAGTGGACCACAGAACAAGAGTGTTCAAACAATATACTGAGAAGAACAAATACTCCAGTGTTTTTATTTAACACTAACTATATATGTGTATCCATCCATTCATAAGCATATAAAGTCAAGTCCAAAAATTTTGAAACGGCAAAACATGAGTAAGTGCTTTCTTTCTCGGGCTAGAATATATATGCAACCTTACATATTTCCTAATTTTATTTTTGTTTTTAGTCTTATTATTATTGTTATCATTATATTTTATATTTTATATTTTATAAGTTAAAGTTTAATTCTCTTATCTTATCTAGTCTCTTGATTTTGATATATATTTTAACTAATAGCTAGAATGATAGTACGTGGAATAATTTAGTATGAGGATATGATAATCCTAGCTTGGTTTAATCTTGTTTTTTTTCCAGTATTATTTTAAATATATTTATATATATCTATATATATAAATATATATATACGAAAAATATCATTTGAGAATCAATAATATTACTAGAACTGCGAGAAGCATTATAAAACAATCAATTATTATCTTGTCTTAATTAATTAAACTAAATAGATAAGTGCTTAAATGTCATTTTAAAAAGGGTTAATTTCATATATACCCTTATTAAACCTTAAAATATCTTATTTGTCCAGCTTAGCTTATAAATATCCTATATACTATTCTTAAGTTTTCAAAATATCATATTTGCCCAGATTAACTTATAAATATCCTATATACCCTTCTTAAGCTTTTAAAATATCATATTTGCCCAAATCACCTTTTTTAATCAATTTTTAATCATTTTAAATGAATCATAATTATAAAATATAATTCAATGACTATTATACCCTTCTTTTAAATCTATTTATAAAAACATCACTTATATCCTTACCACTCATATTTATCCAAGTTATATACACACACACACACACACATATACCATTCTATTAATTAATCTGAATGATCGAGTACGGCTTATGCGTGTGTGTATATATATATATATATCATGTAATTAACGCACCAATCAAGGTACCTACACAATTAAGAAAAACATTATTATGTTAATCAATTCTACTTTCTTAAAACAAAAGAATTACGCATGATATATTATATATATACGCATTAACTAAACTCGATCATCCAAATTAATTAATAGAATCGTGTTTGTGTGTGTGTGTGTGTATATATAACTTGGATAAATACGAGTAGTAAGGGTATAGATGATGTTTTATAAATATATTTAAAAGAGAGGTATAATAGTAATTGAATCATGTTTTATAATTATAATTCATTTAAAATGATTAAAAATTGATAAAAAAGGTGATTTGGGCAAATATGATATTTCGAAAGCTTAATAAGGGTATATAGGATATTTATAAGTTAAGCTAGGCAAATAAGATTTTTTGAAAGCTTAAGAAGGGTATATAGGATATTTATAATTTAAGCTTGACAAATAAGATATTTTGATATTTAATAAGGGTATATATGAAATTAACTCTTTAAAAAAATATATCCCTTCTATTTCACCACATTTGTCTTAAATAATACTTCCTACCACTGTCGACACTTCTAATTTTCATATGGAGCATGCCCCAAATTTAGTCACTAAAAAGAACAATACTATTGCACAACGTCAAACTATATATCAATCATTATTGCAAGAAAATTCAATGGACAATTAAAAAAGGGGTTCCATAAGTGATTTAGCTTTCTTATTCTCGGTTACTAAGCGCACTATTAGTTGCATTTGGCGTAAAGCTAAATTTTCAAACTGTAAGTTGCATTTGACATTAAAAGAGGGTACTATAAGTGATTTAGTTTCCCTATTTTCCAATACGGAAGTTTCAAACCGACACCCGATCGGATCAAATTTTTGGCTTATCCAATTAAAACCAAACTAATAACCGAAAACGGAGTACCTATTCATCTGAACCTGATCGGATTATTGGGGTACAAATATTCTTTTTACGAGCTTAACGAAAGTTGATGATACATTAATTTTGCAAAAAAGTGGGTCAACCTAAACCTAACACGAAATAGAGTGATACGAACTGAACCCGACACTAAATTAAATTGGGTCAAAATGGGTTGACACGAAAAAGACATAACCTGTGAACTAGAACCCGACCTGAATTACCGGTCTTACTTCTGAATCAGCTAGCGAGTCTATTTTCTAAAGCACAGGATATTACCTTGCAAAGTGGCTTGTCAAGAGTCTCAATTATCACTCGTGCCTTAATCTTGGGCTGATACAAGTGCTCGGTGTAACTTTTAATCTTTAATGAATGTCTTCAAGAAAAGCGAAATTAAGATAAGAGTGTTACCGGTTACCCATAGAGACCATAATGAGGAAAATCATTATTATCTCACATATACTATCGTGGAAAATATGGTAGGAGCGGATCCAGGATTTTTGTTGATTGATTACAATATATAATGACAAAAATAAAATTAATTAAAATTAAGGGTGTTATTCGGGTTTTTTTTTTCAGATTTCCAGTTAATCAGGTCGGATTAACGAGGTTTCAGTTGTTCCGGTATTTTAGAGCCAAAATTTAAAATAAAACACAATTTATATGAAACCCTGTTAATTAAATTGTTGTTTTTAAGGTAAAATAAAGTATTTTAAAAGTATAAATCGAAAATTGAACTATATCTTATCATTTTTTTTTAAATTCATTTTTATTAGATTTTGGTGTCGTCAAAAAATCACTAATGACACACTAAAATTTGACTAGTGGCACCAGTTTGAAAATGTTGAAATTTTTCACTTCATTTGTTAAAATTGACTGGTTGTCACCATCAAACTACACCTAGGTCTGCCCATGAAACATTACGTGGTGCCATATTGCCCTATAAACTGTCGTTTCCTACCGTTCACATCTAAACATTTTTTTCACTAACGTTATACTGTTTGTTGGTATTGTTTCAACATTAAGCTGTAGCTCAATTAGATATCATCCCTTTTTGTCACTACAATCTACAACAGCTGAATCAAATTTTCTATTTTTATTTTTTAAAATTTTTATTATTTTCTTACGTTTTCTTTGTATAATTCTTATATTTGATTTCAATAATTCTTTTCTTTCTCAAAAAAATAAAAATATTCCTATTAATTTTCAAGTGTTTTAGTATCAACAACATAATTCAATCCTGTTTGAACCAGGTATTGAAAAAATAAGATATAGAGAGTCATAAATAACTTTAACGCTAAGTAGAGATACTGCTTTAAAAAAACTAAGCTATTTAATATAACCATATTAATTATTACAAGACTCACATATCAGGTGCATTCAATAAAGGAGTTGAATGATCAAAATTTTGATTTTTTAAGGTTGATGTTTTCAAGTTTTAATATATCCACATTTTTAATTTTTTAAGGTGAGGATTTCAAGTGTTAATATAAATAATTTTATATTTTTTTAAAAACAATATAAATTAGTTTACTTTAAATTAAGCAAAATGATCCAAAATTTCCTTTGATCAACCCTAGAAATTGTTAACTTCAGAAGTATTTTTTTAAGGAAAATGCTAACCACAGCCCTTAGGGCTGTGGATAAGCATAAAAAAAATATAGATAACTAATTAAAAAGGTAACTATGAAAATTATAGAAATTTAATTATGAAAAGATAAGTTGTGATTACTATTTTTAAAAAATAAAATTACCTTTTATATTTTAACCACAGCCCTAAGGATTGGGGTTAGCATTCCCCTTTTTTTAAAAGAAAACTAATGAAAGTATAGTATTTTTAATAATGTTAATTGTTACTCTTATTAAAACTAATGGAAAGTATAGTATTTTTAATAATGTTAATTGTTACTCTTATTACTTTTTGTTTATTTAAAACTACACAATTCATATTTATTATGAATTACAAATTACAATTTATAAATTGCACCAATAAGATTTAACTATATACAAGACATAGACTCTGCATAGTTGGTGAGAAATATTATAAAATTGTATGTCAATACCGGTAACAATAACATAAGTTAGGTAACTCAATTTTATTAATTAATTTAATCAAGCTTTAATGAGTTAAAGTATACAAAAAACTATTATAGAGTTATATCTAAAAGAATTACTAGCTTATTCCGCTGCGAAGCGCAGTCCTACACTCCTCGTTTATATCATTCACGCAAAACCAAATAAGCATGGTGTCACTAAAGGGTTCTCTTTATGCCTTTTGTTATTGGTTCAGATCAGTTTATATAGGACAGCTTACTTAATAACAAAAAGTTCAAGAAATAATAAACAAAGAAATGGAACAATATGAATGATGAAAGTCATGATAATTATTTTAAAAACTAACAGGGAAGAATACTGAAATCTAAAGGACTCACAGTCATACTTTCACTTTGTTTTTGCAGATGTTATAACTACCCTTTTTATGTAAATTGGTAATTAACTCCATAGCATACCCAAATCTTTGTTATCCATCACAAGATCCACTAACACCCAATTCAGCTAGCAAGAAGATCACAACATGCTCTTGGAGGCAGCCTGACCGAAGCCAAAAATAATAATAAAAGCTGAGCAAAACTTGAACTATCAACTCTTGAGGATGATAATTTATAGCCATCATCACTTCTAATCAATTTCTATCAAAGAATGACTCCTTGGTTGAACTCTAAATTACTCCAAGTAAAAAGACAGAACATATCTGTCGGTAAAACACTCCAAAACACATGACTTTCAGACCATTTGACCCGGTCCTTTTATGTTCAATTTGTAGCAGATTTTTAACTAATTGGCAATTCCTGATAAGTTCAAATCCATGTGTAGTCAAACAAAATTGGCAATTATATGATATCCAGTATTTAGCATCCCTTAATTAGAAGAACGTATGTGTTAATTTGGCGTCTTGTCGGTATGCCTTTGGTTAGAAGTGGTAGTTTTGATGCATTTACTTATTAATTAACATGTCCACTGGAGTTATGTTTGATCTCTAATAGGTCAACCAGGTTAAGTGAAAGAATTAGCTTCCAACAAAACGGGTCGAACAGGTTGGTAGTGTATTCTCACTACTTCAAATTTCCTAAATCATTAAATTCAACAAACAATATTTTTACTTGTTTTATATAAAAATTTGTTTGCGCATTAATCATTTGTTTAAGATTTGAAGTATTCTTTGTTAAAAAAAAGTGTTTGGCTAATTCCAACCAGACACATGAATTACCATTCTGACACATTACCAACCAACCAGACCAAAATGTACACTCTTGTTCCATTTTGAGAGAAAAACAATGTTTACATTCATATATGAAAGTAAAGAAAATCTTTGAGTTTTTAGTTGCTTGTTCATACCATATATTGTCCTCCTATACCCCAGTTCTCACATAGTAAATCTGATGTTCTTGTATTCCACAGCTTCCTTATTAAACCCTTCTCATAGATACAAGTCCAACCAATCTTTACCCTGCACAAATTAAGAAGCAAATAATTGGAAGAGAAATGAAGAATAAAAATCAAGACCACACTTTCAAATATCAGCAGAAGAGACTATAACTAAATCAAGAAAATGACAAAATAAAGATTAATCAACAAAAAAAAACCCCGTAGATAGTAAGTATTACATTGAGCCTTATTTATAGATGCAAGGTATACAATAGAAACCCTAATGGGTCTTAGCATATGAGTTATCATATACTAAATCCTAATCTATATTCTAGTGACAAAATAAAGACTCATCAATTGAACAAAGAGGGCTATTGGTTAGCTTTGATGATGGTTAGTAGGGGTGATCGGGGAGGGACAAGGCAGTGATAGTTCGTAACGTTGCTGAAATGTAGTGTGAAACAAAATTTGGTGTAAAATATTATTACTCTTCACATTTAGATTATGTAATATAAAGATTGCGTCGGCCCGAATGCAACCCAAACACTCCCGAATGCATACGGGCTTAGCGCTACGCTTGGCCTAAGTACGAAGATCAAGTATCGAGTTTAGAGAATTAGATCAAAGTACAAAAAGTGGATTGTTGAGATTTTATATTAGTTTAAATTAGTAGTTGTACAATCTTCTATCTAATATAAATAAAAGACTATTTTTAATAAAATATATTAGATAATCATAGTTATTAAATTTTGATAAAAGTTTTAATTATCAAATCTTAACCATCTATTTTGATAAAAATTAAAATTCAATTTTGACTTTTCTTGGTCAAAATTGAATTTGAGTTTTGACTTTAAATCAAATTTATACTTTTGATTTTAAATCAAATTTATTAGAGATAATATCATATATGACCTTCTTAAATCATAAATTATCATATTTACACACCTTAATTTTCAAATATTATATTTACCTTTTATAATATTTTAAAATATCATATTTAATCAAATTCTTGGTTTTATCATTCTAAAATATTTTATAATCAATTTTAAATTCTTTTTTAGTTATAACTAATAAACGCTTAACTTTACTGCCCCTAACTGTAACAATAATAATCAATAACTTATATAAGAACTACAATCACGTTGCATCGTATCATGATACTACGTTTCTGCCATCACGTCTGTCCTCTCCCTCGCATTGATGTTTTCACTACTAGTCAGAGTGTTGATACCGTGTGTCGTTATTTTTTAAATTCTTAATTCATTCGTCTTTTATTATTATTTAATAGTTTTTACTAATGTTTAATATTTATTATCTTTTAAACCAACTCGTGTATCATATAAGTATTTAATCTAGTTAATTACTAAAGTATCAATTTGCAAATTTAACCTATACTCCACATTAAGGTCGAAAAAATGATAAAAACACAAACATATAAGGAGAAAGAGATGATGACAACATAATATAAATGCAAATATAAACTTATTTTTCATGTTTTTGGTTAGATAATTGCTTAATGCTAAATAGTTAAAAACCCAAAATTGAGTGGTGAGTCTGGTATCCTTTCATAGAATATAATAAATAAAATAGGCAAAGAGGAACATTATTTGTTAGTCTTATTTTGTTTGTAATTCTTGTATTGTATTCATGTATTATTCTAGTCTATTATGTATTTCTTATGTAAATAGTCTAGGCCTGTCTTTGTATTAATTAAGTCCATATAGTTTAAGTCCAAGCCTTGTAGGCCCATGGGAATTGAACTATATATACCCAATGTAGCCCAAAAGACATTCAACCTTTGCAAGAACTGAGATTGAATTTACACCTACTTAGTGTGTTTTAGAGCAAAGTGTTCTTCATCATTGTTAATACTCATTCTTCTTGAATCTTTGGACTTTCAATTGGTATCAG
This sequence comes from Drosophyllum lusitanicum, assembly GCA_032274825.1. Taxonomy (NCBI): domain Eukaryota; kingdom Viridiplantae; phylum Streptophyta; class Magnoliopsida; order Caryophyllales; family Drosophyllaceae; genus Drosophyllum; species Drosophyllum lusitanicum. Next base: position 10,754 of record JAUEJL010055716.1, on the reverse strand, counting down.
AGCCAATTTTTTGCTGAATTGGTTTTTGGTAACCTGGAAATCACTGCATTGTGTGAAAGAATCCAAGATAAGAAGCTGTTTTGGAGTTTAGGTGAAAACCCTGTTTTCTTCACGTGAAAACCCTCTTTTTCAAAAATCATTCTTCTTCAAATCACTGTGTTTCTTGAGTTTGTTGAGTGATTTAGAGTCATTTGAGGTGGAAAAAACAAATAGTGAACTTCAGATCCGAAAACAAACAACATTTGTTGGTTTATTTTGGATTTTTTGCACTTTTTAAATTTTTGGAAGTTCTTCACTGTTCCTTAAAAAAAAATCTGGTCTATTTGTTGTTGTTTGTGCTTAAAGTTGATTTTGGTAACTGTTTTTGAGTTGGAGAAAGCTTTAGAAACAAGAAAAGGCAAGTTTCATTGAGTTTTGAAGGGTTTTTGATTTCTGGTTCGAAGGCACACTGTGCGACAAAGACGACCTGTTGAAGGAGCTGAAGGTCAGCGTAAGAAGCTCCATGTGTTGTTCCTAAGAGGAGCTATAAATCAAAATATCCTCGAAAAAGACCAAAACACCTAGACGAAGAAGAGGACGGAAAATATCATTCATCAATGCTTGGAAAGTGGCTGGGGCGTTTGTCAAGCCAAAAGGCATGAAGGAATTTGTAATGCCCATCATGTGCACAAAAAGATGTTTTCTCGATATCGGCTTCACGAACACAGACTTCGTAGAAACAGGATTTGAGATTGATCTTATAGAAAAAGGCAACACCGTGGAGTTCGTTCAAGGAGTTCTTCCACAACTGGAATTCAGAACTTGTAAGGTACATTGGCCTTATTTAGAGCACGGTAATCGATGCATAGGTTCCATAAAGCATCTTTTTTCTTGACTAAGATAATCAGGCTGGAAAAATAGCTTTGACTAACACGAATAATCCCCATAGACAACATATCTTGAACTTGCCATCGGATTTTATCTTTCTGTGCGTGTGGGTAACGGTAAAGCCTGACACAAACCGGTTTGTGCCCTTCATACAAGTTAATAGTGTGTTGTATTGATCGCTTAGGATGTAACCCTTTAGGGTCTTGAAATAGGGAGGAGAACTCGGACAATAGTGAAGTAAGCTAATCAGATTGACAAGTATTCAGCTGGACACGTCCAACAAGGTCTGTGCAAATAGTATGATATTGGCCATCAAGACAACCAATTAGAAATAGGAAGGGGAGAAGTAATTCTCTATAGATTGATGAGAGTATCTTTGTCCTAAAACCGTATTTCTTGTTTTTGCCAATTAAAAATGACATCCCCAAGTCGACCCAGTCAAGCTATACCCAAAATAAAATCCAGGGGACCTAAATCGTAAATCAACACGTCAATAGATTAGTGGAAATAACCAAACTTGAGAGAATTATCTCGACACTACTCGGTGATAGTAATTTGGTGACCATCTCCAAGACGAATTGTAACACCGCCTTTGCAAACAGTGAATTTAGTAAAAGAAGTTCGAGTTTTAAAACTGCGTGGGTCAATTTGTAATTAGAAAGTTTACCTGTCATGTTAATTTAATCAAAGATTTACAACAAAACAACGGAAATTTAAATCAAGCTTTACAAACTATTACATGTTTCAAAAGACTGATTTGGCGACTATATAAATGAACCACAATCTGCCAAATTCATTAACTGTTGGTGTTACTCTATTCATGACCGACCAGCATAAAACAAAATACCAACAAGCAGTATTCCTTCCCAAAAGATATGCACAAGCAACCGTAAGCAATCTCATCTAACCAGGCCACCTAATCATCACCTGGAAAAAGGGAAACAACTACAACATTAGCTATAAATAGCTAGTGAGCACAGACAAGCATAAGTATCAATAAAGCGAGCCACAACACAGGAATAAGCAATCAATGCTATCCTATCACATAGTAGAGTGCTGACAAGATCAGTAGGAGTCATATCTTGTGGGATAGCCACTCCAGCTCAACGACCCTAACTGGGAATCAGACATAACCAACCGTGTTGCTGGATAAACATATAGAAGTCCACTGTGCACGTTATGGAGCCATAGGCTTACTTGGGCTCAGCGAGTAGCCAAATTCCCCAAGTGTTAAGGAACGGTGGTCCTGCAAAACCTACGACCCAGAGTGGACCCTCGAGTCACCGTTGATCCCGAACTATGACCCACAGGCCCCCTGGGATCCAGCCATCGGCTGACCTTAATTACATAGGGACATAGCCACAAGATGTCCAGACAATCACATACCACATAAAGAACTCATTCCGGGTTCAAGAGCATGCATGCATTTCACAACCAACTGATATTAAGCATTACATAGCATACCTCGTGCACATGTACATGAATACATGTATAACTTATCAAACAACATGGTAACATTCATTTCTTGATCTCTATAGCATATTTGGGGATTTAAAGTCTACAACATATAGCTCACAATGGCATTCGACTGTTTAAATTAGTTAAATTAACATTTAAATCCCTCTTTATTGAAACCCATGGAAGCCGGTACTCACCTGTCAAGCTACAATAAACAAATATAAGGTTACGGCTCTCCTTGTTCGTCAGATCCACCTATAACACATCGTTTACATTTAGCCATCAACACATTGAGTACTATAACCAAAAGATTGGTAATAATCTCCTAATAATGTCCCTAATCTATTTACTAAGTTATAAAATTAACCTATGCATCGAAACACTAAAAAACAAGAACTATTGTTGTCAGCAGGGGGCTCGCGCCGCGAGCCTCAAGCCTCGCACCGCGAGGTATCTGCTGTGCCAAAAAGCACAGCCTTTGCACTTCAAAACCAATTCGACCATTTCAATTCCAATTCAACTTTAGCCAATTTTCAGTGATTCCTAGCATCATTTAACACATGTAGGAGCTTTCTAACATCCAAAACACTCACCCAATTAATTCATACAAAAATCCAACTTTAATTAACCAAGAAATGTCCAAATTGGCCAATTCTTGAAATACAACCATTCTAACATTTCCAATACATCATTCCTACTTAATATGATATATTGAAGCTATAGGAACTTACCAAATCATTAAAAACTAGTGTTTGATAGTATTTTCCATTTTCTTGCCATTTATTGCCTATATTGCACTATTTTAACCAATTCAATCAAAACCACCATTCTAAACTATAATTTATTTTCCAATCAATCCATACGAGGTATATAAACTTGTTAGAATACAAAAAATCAGTCCTTGATGGTCAAATTGGGTTTGACCCGTTTTTGACAATTTTGACCCATTTGACCATTTCTTGAATTTGAACAAATCTATCACTTCCAATCCATAAAATGTGTTCTTAACTATCTATATGAGTTGTAGGAATAATTAGAAGCATCAAATTCAGTTCATATTGGTCAATTTCGTATTTGACCCTTGTTTGACCTAAAAACCCAACAAAATGAAGAACTTGAAGAAAATGAACTTACAAGGGAGGAATTAGATGATGAAGAACATATTTGGAATAGATTCTAACTCACGAATTTGATGCTAGAGTTGGTTTTCTTGATTGCCTCTTGATTTCTCCTTTCAATATTCAAGAACCAAGTATGTGTGTTAGTATGTGAACTAGTGTGTGTCCGTGAGTTTGAAAAATGGGAAACCGACTCATAGGTTTAATATTATCTACAAGTGGTATTTTGTTCCTCTTTTCAACTTATAACACGACACCCGCTTACCCGTTTCAACTAACGGAGATATTTTCGTAATTCTTATTCAAAACCGTTCATTATCTTATTTATTTCATCTAATATTATTATTATTTTTTATAACCTCATTTAATAGCTAATTTAATAATTTACATTAATACTAGAATATATATATTTTTATTGATTTATTTAATTTAACACGCGTACCTATTTTGTACACGACTAGGTCCATTTGAAGATGTTACAGTAATTCTATTGTTATATTAACTTTGCGGTTCACACATATACAAAGTTAATTTACGATTAAGTCTCCCTTGTTTTACGATTCAACCATGATTTAATTCACGATTTGGCATTTTTGTCTGATCCACGATATGCGATTCTCGGTTTACAATCCCGTATAAAAGACCGTTTTACGATTCAAGTGTAGTGTCTCTTTTACGATCTAGTGCCCCTAGGCACTTTATGATTTGGTGGTTATGGGGGATCCCCTAAGGACGCAATCAGATTTACGATTCCACACCAAATCTTGATTAGCGATTACGTAGTTTAGGTTACATTTGCAACTCTAGTAAAAAATCCAACTTACGATTTCTTCCCTAGGGTTCAATTTGCGATTCAAGTGTAATAGCTGCTACAATTTACGATTCATGTGTTAAAGACTTATTTGAGATCCATCTAGTTTAGCCATTCATGATTACTAGAAATTTACAATTTGGTAACACACACATACAGTTTTCAATTCAATAGCACTTCGTCGTGGTTTTCAATTACAATGACGACGATTTAGGGAATTCCTCGGTGGAACTCGATCTTGGTTTTCGTTTCTAAACATTACATAGGAATTTGATTGTAACAAGATCATATTTCAATTCCATTAATTCTCAGCCGAAGTTTTTGATTCTTGTAATTGCATAAAAGGTTTATTATTCTAACCCAGTTTTCGATTCACTTACTACTTCTTAATGTTCTCGATTGTGGTAAGAGTAACACTAGTTTTCGATTGGCCAAATGACAACATTTTTCAATTGATGCACTATCCCTAGTTTCCAATTTAGCCCAAATTTTTTGATTCTCTTAAGAACACCTACACAAGCACATAGTTGACGGGCTAAGGCTAACCATGATCAATACTTGATTAAAATTCGAATTTCTTGTTGCATTGAATCACGAACATCATTAGAACACACCCTAGATGATTAATTTTACTAACAACAAGTTTTAATGATTCAAATGGCCAAGAATGGCTCTCGTATTTCTTTTTCTCTGTTCAAACAGCCGAACCAACAAAAGAACCCCTGAAAGACTCGATTGAATCCATATTTAGACATTAAAACTATACTAGCCCCTAAATGTGGAAACAATTTGTTAAATTTAAAACTCAGTGTGATTTGATGATGATTTGGGGGCTTCCGTCCTTGGTCTAGCCAAAACCCACAAACAACTCAAAGACCTCTTTATTTGATCCCAAAATACATTGAATATAAGACAAATGAATAAAATGATCCATACCTAATGATTTAAACTTAATTGATTCTTGGTAAAACTCTTCTAGCTCCCAACCTTCCTTCTCTCCTTCTTGTTCTCGGTGAGCACAGTCACACACACACTCACATTGTCGGTTATAGTAAGAAGAGTATCTTGGGCATTGTGCCCTAAATTAGGCTTTTATACTTTATTACTTCGTAAAACACTCACTTGAAGTTACACAAATATCATTCCAACCCTACTCGTACTAATTCCGTTAATATCATACTAATAGCAAACGGGTATTACACTAAATCAGCTAAAAATAACATTTGAGAAAGCAACACATTCATAAGTCATTTGAACAAATAAACATGGATGATTGACGAAATAAATTTAAAAATATAGTAATGACATCATAACCTTTTTCTTTTAATATATTAAAGATTAGGTCATTTTCACGTAAACATGTTTAATTTTACTTGAACCTAAAACCGTTCTTTTTCGTGTCTTGTTCGTGTGGACCCATTTTTTGCCTATATTAGTTTGGTGTCGGGTTCGTGCCAACCTATTTTATAATCAGTTCATGATGGATTTGAGGTTCATATCTTGGATTGTCAACCTTACTTAAAACATCTGCAATATACAACTTTGTTAAGTACAAATCTATAACTATTATAAAAAGGCTTACATTTTTTCTTTTTTTAACTATTAAATCAAACTTTATTAACTAATCAGAACCTCTAATTTCAAAATCAATTAAATTTACAAAACAATTTTAGAAATATTTTATTAGGGATCCGATTCAATTTTAAGGGGGTGGATGAAGATTATAAGGGGGTTTTATAAAATATGTGAGTGACTTTTAAGAAAATAAGAGGAGGTTTTATAAAAATTGTATATTAATGTAATTAATTATACAATTTTTATGAATTATGTTTAGTAACTTGTGATATATTTTGTTCAGAGAAAAAATAATTATATATTTGTGACCATCTCATTTTTCTCTGCGTTTTGGTATAAATTTTATTATAATATGACACTTTTTTAAAATTAGTATATTTTTAATTTTTTGTTATCCATTAATAGTACTGGGTATGTAATTTTTTGTTTAGTTGAGTGGGTTTTTTTTGGGATTATGATGATGTTGAGTGATCAACTTGAGTATGCTATTCAAAGTGTTTAGTTATTGATTTTAAAGTGTTTTCAATTTTATTAGAAAGATGTATGAAACCTTTTATAAAATATGGTTTAAAAAATGTATCATTAAAAGATGATATATTATATATTTAAAAATATAAATTCACAGATGTAAAGATATTTGTGCAAGGGACTTTTGGAGCTGTGATATGAAATATGAAAACTGGACAATAAAAAAAGGCATGACTTGACATTTGTTTCTGCATGACTTTAGCAATTTTAAACACCATGTTTTGGTGGAGTATATAAAGAAGTACTACAAAATACAAGTTTTGTTATATACGTACTTTAAACAATTTGTTTATGTCAACTTTTTATTATTTTTGTATAAATATGAATAGATTAGAGTCATTCAATTATCAAATATTTTTTCAATTATTTTAATTTGATACACATGTTATCGAGACAAAGATTATCTCTAGCAAAAATGTTTATGCTATTATGTTTATTTATAGAATGAAAATGGTTTAAACATTTCAGTTAAGTTCCACCAAAGACATTTTAAAGTTATATAAAATGTTTTTTTGTCATGCATGATAATTTAAAAATTAGAGATGAAGATGAACAACTGAAAAAGAAAATAAAAACAACCATATCTCTTTATTCTATTATAGCTTTAAAATCATCATTTGATTATTAAGTTGAAATATTTTGAAACCTGGTCTTTTTGCTTTATTTGAAGACAACAAGAAAGTGTTTGGTATCTTAGGTACGTATTTGAATGTTTTTATGTATGTATACATCTATCAACCAATCAAAACCTCCAATTTCAAAATCCTTCAATTTTATAAAACAATTTTAGAAAGATGTTATTAAACACGGATCCCCCTAAATTGAATTCAATTCAATTATCAAATATTTCTTCAATTATTTCAATTTGATACACATACTATTGAGACAAAGATCATCTCTTGGAAGAATGTTTGTGCTATTATGTATATTTATAAAATAAAAATGATTCAAACATTTCGGTTAAGTTCAACCAAAGACATTTTAAAGTTATTGAATATGCCATTTTCATCATGCATGATAATTTAAAATTTAGAGATGAAGATGAACCAACTAAAAATAAAATAAAAACAACCATATCTCTTTATTATATTCTAGCTTTAAGATCATCATTTGATTCTTGAGTTGAAATCTTTTGAAACCTGGTTTATTTGCTTTATTTGAAGACAACAAGGAAGCGTTTGGTTTTCTTGTGTACGTATTTGAAAGCTGTTATGCATTTATACTTCTAACATTTTTTTATTTGATTTTGATATATCTCAAGTTTACTTTTTTAATACCCGTATGTACACGGGTCTATAAACTAGTAACCCCATAAAGGCATAAACCCCTTCATCTTTCCCAGACCCATGAGAAAGATGTTTTGTGAGTTGTGGGCTTGTGTTGTGGTCGACCCATTTGTAACTTATAATTAGTTGAATTGTATAATTTTTTAAAAAAACTTAAAATTCTTAATCGGGTCACACGAATTCTTTTTTTTAATCATCACCAACCCAAATAAAGCCACTTTTAATCGGGTTATCCGAATTAGGCACCCGAAAACATTTGATTCGGGTCTATCAGCTTATTCGGGTTCGTTTTTTTTCAACACCCCTACACAGGTTGGTTTAAAAAATACAATATTAAATCTTAATACAAATATATTAAATAATTATAAGATGTTTTTTACTATGTTTACAGTCATAATTAGTTTTCAATTTTGATCAAATAGAGGGTTGAGATTAGTGATGTCAATGGATTAAATATGGACCAGGTGATGTCATATCCACATTCATATCCATTTAGTTTTTCATCGTTTACATCCATATCTATTTAAAATAATTTTATCCGTCCGTATTCATATGCATCGGATTAAACGGGTAAATGGATATCCATTGGATGTCAAAAAAATACCATATTTTTATATATAATTTATGATCTTTATTGATATAATGCATATTTTCTTCTAAAAAAAGATAGGAATCAAAAAATAACTTAATATAACTACAATTAGGAGCATAAAACATAATCTCTTTCACTTTGGCACTTCCACGTATGTAATTGATACAGTTCTATAAAAATATTATAGAAGGGAGTGTGAATTTAACCTATATAGTTATATATATCTTTAATAATATATTTATTATATAAGTTTTAAAATGAAATACATATATAGAATTATACTTAAATATATCAAATTTAATTCAGGTTAATGGATTCATTCATGGATGAAAATTCGTTATCAATATCCACTCTACTAAACATCTATGTCCACTCCATATCCAATATTCACTCATTTAACTTCGTCTATATCCATCACAGATTGGTCAAATCGGGTAGATGATCATTAGATCGGATGACAATTGTCATCCCTAGTTGAAATTGCACAATTAACAAAATATTTTAACTTTATCTAAATGAATGACTATGATTTTCTAATAAAATTAATTCATGTTAGTATTTTACTAATATTAAAAGATTGGAGATTTTAAATACCATATTATTTCTAATCTTGTCTAATATTACAGATATATTTGATTTTATATTTGTTTTAACATTAAAAATATTATTACCACATGACAGGATCAAAGGTATATTCTCTCTTGTTACAAAAGACAATACAATACAGGGGTGGACCTACGTATGGTCCGGCGGTGACATGGGCTATCAGTCAATTTTGTAAACAATGTTAAAAATTTGAACTTTTTCGAGCCGTGTCATCAGTCAAGTTTTTGAGTGCCACCAGTGATTTTTTTATGCCACAATAATCTAATAAAAATGTTTTTTTTAGAAAATGATAAGATATAGTTCAATATTCGATTTATACCTTACAATAATTTAGTTTACCCTAAAAATAACAATTAAATTAACATAGCATCATATAAATTGTGTTTTGTTTTAGATTTTGGCCCTAAAATACCGGAACAATAACTGAAACCTCGTTAACCAGACCTGATTAACTAAAAAAACAGAAAAAAATCCAAACAACATCCTCAATTTTAACTAATTTTATTTTTGTTATTATATATTTATATGGTGTCTATCGATTACTAAAAATCCTGGATTTGCCTCTTATACAATATCTAGCTGTCCATGACCATATATAGGTCACAATCCTAAAGAAAATAACAAACTCATAACTTACATAAATATTAAAACATCAGGTCACATAAGAATCTCTAAATCATTACCGGTTCCCTCGACGCTTCTCCTCCCTACTTCCACTCTTTTAATCTTTTTTTTATTGCTACTAATAGTCTTCCAAACTCACCAAACATTTCTTCTAATAATTCATGTAATACATGAATATCTAACCAAGAGCTATCTCACAATTGTTGAATGTTTAAAGTGAACCTTAAAAATGAGGCATTTTGATCCATACATTCACATAATATGCATTTTGTTTTTATACGAAATTTACTTTTCTAGCTTTTTTAATATATAGTCTTTTCTTGATTCTTTTTAGTTTAGTGAGTTTGGTATAATAACATGTTTAAATTCGATAAATAGCCAAGCTATTTAGGGTACGTATGTACAGAGAATGTAATTGCAGAGAGTGAAATTGTAGAGAAAGGAAATTAGTCTAGAGAATAAGAATTGACTCTTTTATTTGGTATCAAAGAGATTTAAGCAGAAAAATATAACTGAGAATCATTTTTACAAGAAATTCAACGGAATTTTGTACCAACCTTATCATTTGCACCCATATTTTTTTTATAACAATCATTTATCATTTGCACACATATTTTTTACATCGGCTAGCATGTTTTTACTATCCTTTAGTCCTCTTCTACTTTCTAGCATATCACAAAGTGTTGAAAACGCATCTATATTAATTCTTATGTTAACAACATTCATTACATTACTTTCATAAATCATCCTCATCATATTTTCATGCCTATTATGGTAATTCATTAAATATTTTGTATGTAACATTATTGATTCAATCGAAGGATGCAAACGATAACTACATAACATCCACCAATGGATTATAACATACATGGCATAAAATGAACCTATGACAACTATTCTCTGTCTCAACGGTGATATTGTCATCTACAAGAATGATAGACATCAAAATTTATAAACATGAAATAAATTTCAAGTTCGTCGACAACAATCAAATTAGGTCAATTAACAATCCAATTTTATAAATTTCAAGTTCCTGGTAAGTCTAGTCTATTGATATTCTTGATTCAATCAAAATGGGTTAATTAACAATCCAATTTCATATATTTCAAGTTCTTGGTAAGTCTAGTCTAATGATGGTCAAATTAACTACACCAACACATAATAACCAGGGGCGGACCCAAGGGTAAGAGAACGGTGGCACGGGACACCATCCAATTTTGTCCGCGTAGTGTAAATTTCGATCTCGCGTAGTGTAAATTTCGATTTTTTCGAGACGGTGCTACCATCCA
>JAUEJL010055705.1:0-19670 GCA_032274825.1 Drosophyllum lusitanicum | reverse complement strand
AATCTTATTAACTATATTTAATAGTTACTCAATTTAGTTTATATGAGGGGTAATTTAGTAATTTCAAAACACTTAAATTTTAAGAGTTTAAGCAAAAAGCGTAAATACTTTATAATATAGTATAGATAGTATAGATAGTATAGAACATAAGACAAAAGTACTTATTAAATCTTAGTCTTGATAAAATATAAGAGAACTGAAAGATACAAGTTGAAGAAATGCATGTGCTTGAGAGGACCTACTTAGGTTTACCAAAAAACAAGTGCATGTTCCCTTTCATCTATTGTCTTTAATCTCTAATCTCCTCCAATTAATTTTTAAAAATATATAAACCAATTACATAAATATTATCATTCTAAAAAAGAAATATCTATATTTATTCATCACTTTAATTAAATTATATTAAGTTTAAAATACCGAAAATATACTAGTTTTCCCATTTGCTAAAAAATGTCACTTTCCAATTTTAAATTTAAGACACTTTTGTATAATCAAAACCTTTCAATCCCCTCCCTACAAGTCTACAACTTCCCCTATATAAGTCTATCTTGATTTGGTCCATTCCCCCAAAGTGTCCCAACCATTCTCAACACTCATCCCATGGCTTCTTCACTATTCACCATAGTTGCTCTACTTATATGCTTCTTTAACATTGCCTATGGAGATTGGCAAAATGGTCATGCTACCTTTTATGGTGGAGGAGATGCCTCTGGCACAATGGGTATCTACAAAGATAACCGACTTTAAAAAAGTATTTGCTGATATTAGTTTGTAAGTTTTATTAATTTAAGATGATGTTTCTTACAGGTGGTGCTTGTGGCTATGGCAATTTGTATAGCCAAGGATATGGTACGAATACTGCGGCATTAAGTACTGCTCTTTTTAATGACGGTTTGAGCTGTGGATCTTGTTATGAGATGAGATGCAACGATGACCCTAGATGGTGCTTGCCTGGTACCATAATCGTCACTGCAACCAACTTCTGCCCACCCAACCCCGCTCAGCCTAATGACAATGGCGGATGGTGTAACCCTCCTCTCCAACACTTTGACTTAGCAGAGCCTGCATTCTTGCAAATAGCACAATATCGGGCTGGTATTGTACCTGTCTTATTTCAAAGGTAATATATTCTTTTAATCTAGCAAATTACATAAAGTGTAACATAGTTAATTGATTTTTGTAACCCTATATGTTAAGCATGATCCATACATTATATTAAAGCGATGTCAAAAAAAAAATGAACATAACTACAATTAGTTAACCTTAGGTGTCACGTCATCGTTCTGATAGGAAGACCCGGCCAAATTAGCTAATTTTTAAACTATGTTAACTCTAGGTAAATTTCACCCTTTTGAGTATTTTCAAATTATATATAATATGACCAATTACTAGTTTTGTTTACTATCATATGTAGGGTGCCTTGTGTGAAGAAGGGAGGAATGAGGTTTACCATAAATGGTCACTCTTACTTCAACTTGGTTTTGATCACCAACGTCGGCGGTGCAGGAGACGTGCATGCGATCTCGATCAAAGGGTCGAACACAGGGTGGCAACCTATGTCACGAAACTGGGGGCAAAACTGGCAAAGCAACTCCTACCTTAACGGTCAAAGCCTTTCTTTCCAAGTGACCACCAGCGACGGAAGAACCATTACAAGCTATAACGTGGCACCACGTGGTTGGCAGTTTGGTCAAACGTTTCAAGGAGGGCAACTTTAAGTCTTGGAAAACCTCAAGGAGTAAAAGTTAATTACAAGAAACTAAAAATCTAGAAGTAAATGAATTTGTATATTGCAGAGGTGACAATTCAACACCCGCTTATATCACAGCATTCAATATACACAATGATATGGTTTGGGTTGTAGTGTGATTACTCTTGGCACTTTTCTACTTTGTTAACATGATGTTGAAATACAGGATATTTTTAGTTTGTAATGGATCAAATGGAATTTATAAGCACTTTAGTAAAAGTATAGAATAAATAATTTTGGTGTCTAATGGAGATAGGTATTATCAACCACTTGATGTCCACATATTGTATGTCTTAGCAGATGGTACCTTGATCATACACTTCATGCTTCGACACTTCCGCGAATGTAAGATTGAAATGAGTCGAGCTTTTACCAAATTCAAGTTCGAGAATAGAATTACGCTTCAAATGACGAGTCAAACTCAAGCTTACAAGAGCTCAATTCCGCTCGAGCGTTTGAAGATTATGTCACACACATACACACAGGAGGGTTACCAGTTTTTTTTTTTTTTTAACAAGAACCATTCACAATACTGCACATACATTTGGGATAATGTCTCTGCACAATATTAACATGAATATTATTTATATATAAACAGCTTTAAATAATGCCAAAAACAAAAGAAAAACGAACCCATAGACTTCTGGTTGTTACATTATTCACACTCGAGAATGAGACAGCTTGGGAGTTAAAATAAACATTTCGCAACTGTGAGCATCAACTAGAACGCCAAATGATGCAACTGCATCTGCTACTACGTCTTGGTGCTGTAAACCGAATCAATATATTTGGTCAACATATCATTTCCAAATCTATTGAAAACTAATATGGCGTTTTATGTACCTTGACTAGTGTTCGTATTCTACATAATTGATAATTTTGCATTTTAAACTTTTAAATTTGAACTTAAAATGAAGGTTATCTTTTAACTTGAATCCACAGAAAATTCTTACCTTCCACAAATCTCTTACAGATACACTGATGGAGGACTCAAGTCCAAGACTGTCCCATGAAACATTAATCGTTCCAGCCTCGGAACATCTGTTCCAGAGAACAACAGCATAACGGTTTCCAGACAGAGGACCGGCCCAAACCTGAACACACATCAACATCAAATAAACCGTTTTATTAGCAAAAGCTTCACATATATCTGAATGTAGTAATTTGACCCATTTATTCATAAACTGGTCAAATCGGAGTATGTTTTTCACTCTTAGTGGGTCAAACAAAGAAAATATAATAAATTTTAGCTTCAAGCCCAAAGTAAGATTCTTATTTAATAATATAATAGTTAATTATAAAGAAAATTTAAAACTGAAGAAAAAGTGTTTTGGGTCAATACTCCCTGTAGCAAATTTTTCCGTTTTAAGTTTTAACCAATTACCCAACCCGCCTACCTAAGTAATTTTATCGCCTCTAAAAAAGACCTATAGAGGGAGGACCTGGAGACAGCCATCGGTTCCTGAAACATTGACTTTTCTTCCCTGAATTCCAAGTGGATCTGCCAAGAAAATTGAATTATTTTTCAAAGAAGAAAGTTTCTATTGACTATGAACATAAAAAAGATTAAATATAAACATATTACCTTGGTTTACAGCAATGACCTCCTTGTTGCTTAGAATTTCATATGTTTCTGCACTCATGTTTCTGACATCACAACCTACAAGAAGTGGAGCCTGCACAAATTTTAAATTATCATTATATGAGCCCAAAAAAATTCCCTTTTTTTGCACAAACTTATTACATTGAAAAGGTAATAAAAGGAAACACCACCTTTACTAAAGCCCATATGCTAAAATGTGAACGGTATTCCAAATAAGTCATGCCTCCATTACCAACTTCTAACATATCTGGGTCTGCAAGAGATGAAAAATAAAGAATAAATACTCCAATGTAATTGATCGGTATAACATGGATGAACATTCTAGAAGATTTCCTCCTACCATTCCATCCGCCAGGGCCTGCATAGGCTGCCCATTTGTCATTCAGATCAGCAATAGAAGTCATACTGCATGAGAAATTAATAAATTAACCGATAGGTAAATACATAACTAAAGATGGTCACATAAGAGTTGTCTATAATGTTTGAACCTTGCCCATGTGTCGTTGATGTCATCTGTTGTTCTCCAACTATTGCCAACGTTTCCTGCCCATAGAGCAGGATCATCAACACCCCTGTCAGAGTAAGAAAATCCAAACGGTTTTGTCAAGTTTGTCAAGAGAATTCAAAAATCTGCATAAATGAGTTGTTACCATTCACAAATTGAATAAAAAATTGTACGGCCAGTAGAATTCAGAGCATCTCGCATTGGTGGATATCTACAAATATGAAAAAGTGTTAAATCACTAATATTTAATTAAAGTTATAAAGTGTGAAAGATAGATAAACATATAACCAAACCAAACCTATCAATCGGCTTGATGCCAAGATTGAAGCAGTTGTCATACTTCAAGTAGTCCACACCCTAAACAACATTACAAAATACAAAGTTGTCAATGAGGAAAGAATGCGTTCTTATGGTGATAAATTACACATCTAAATTCTTTGTCTTTTTATGAGAAGCATTGGTATATTATACATCAACTGAACCAATTACCAATGGCAAAAGAACCTTAACATTTGAAAATCTATGACACGTATTAAACCCCATATATGTGTGATAGTTAAGTAGACTATCAATCATATGTGGTAGCATAGACTAAAAAAATCTGACATTTGTGGAAAATGCAATGATATATATTTGACGAAATATAAATGTTATTAGTGAAGGATAATAGACGTGTGTAGCACTAAGAAAAAGGCCAGAGAGGATCCCCACTCTGGCTACCCTATTGCCTCACACAAAAATTTTAGTGGTTTCCAAATTACCAAACTCACAAACCCACTAATATGTTAGCTGTTGCTGGACTTCCTAAACAGATATATATACACATATATAATATCTATGAAATGCAAAAATAGATCACTTAATTTAACAGCTTATATTAAGAGAGAAATATGTTTCTTAGATCGTATTTTGTGCATTCGTCACAACTTACCCAGGATGCCCAAGTTGCTGCATCATCATTCTCATGGAAAAGTGAAGCAGGTCGTACTTGACAGGTAAAAACACTAGAAAATTCAATAAAATCAATCAATAGAATTGCTGGCAGGCTAATTAAATGAAGTAATGGATATTATTGTACCCTGCAGAAGAATAGATACCAAGCTTGAGGCCCTTCTCATGTACATAATCAGCAAGTGCCTTAATTCCAGATGGAAATGTTTTTGAATCAGCAGTTAACTGACCCTGCAGAACCAGCCAGTAAAGCTAGCATTTAGAACATGTCATCATTTCAACTTATTTCAAATTAGCAAATCAGTCTGACAAATTGTATTCGAATTCATTAGAGGAGGAAAATTAAGCTTCGATCGAGGCTTTAAAGATTGTTTTCTGTATTGATACCATGAAAGATTCGTTTTTATTGGTGCGAATTTCTTAATCTACCAGAAATACAGTAGCAGGATAAAGATGTATTACAACTTGCCTTTACATCTCGTGTCAATGATTCCCAACAATCATCTGTATTTAGGGAAGATATATCAGACTCAACAACCACTAACAATATTCAATAAGAAAATGTAAATGAGTACCAATGTTGACATAATTATAGCCCAAATCAGCCAATCCAGTTGAGATAAGTGCATCAGCTGCCAAACAGAACAAAACCAGAATTAGGTTTTCATATGCCAAAAAATTGACCACAGGAACAATTAGGTCACTTACATAACTTTCTAGAAACCTGCTAAAGTAGGAAATCCCTTCTGTGAAAAAACTATTACAGGATAAAACAAACACAAACCTAATTTGTTTCCATTAGGTAACACAATACTGAACTGAAATCGAATAGCAATCTGATGTAACCAGCACTACCAAGATAATATTTGACTATAGAAATTTCTGTGTTACGTCAAGTCAATCCAGATTCCCAAAATATAAAATCAGCCATTCCCACATAAAAATGGAATAAGAAATTGACCTGTTTCCTTAATAAGAGTTTCATTTATGTCGCAAGCGAAGAAATTCCAGCTATTCCATCTGTCCAATTCATTCAATCAGAAAAACAAGTCAACTCCAAAAACTGATAAGCGAATCCAGATTACCAAAACCAAAATTGATTACTACAAAATAGATGAAATTACCCCATCTGAGGAGTCTGAGCCAATCCATTACTAAGCTGAAGCAATCCGTACATAGAATTATCAAATATATTAACAGGACCATCTGGTTTCTGTATGATCGACAATGGCAGCACTCGAGCTGCTGATACAGTCGATAGAAACACAATTGCGAACACAACAATGGCCTGGTAATCAATAGCCATTCGCGATGACTTGCAGAAGATCATAATCTTAGGGAATTTGAGTCCAGTAAATAAGTAATGGTATGGAGGATTGAACTACTGGACTTCCTTTCCTTCTGGATTTGTGTACGTGTATCCAGATGAACTCGAGGGAATATTCGTTCAAAATAAGGAGACGTAGAAGCGAGGCTCAACACGTGTGTTGTGCTATATGCACTTAAGGTTGTACTTTGGATAAACCTTGATTAGTTTAAAATAGATCATTACTCATTTGTCTACTTTTTTCTGCGATTATGACTTCGGATTCAAAAAACCGACTTGCCTCGTATGAATCAAAATCTAAAAAATCGATATCTGTAAAACTTGTAATCTGAAAAATTCGAAAACTAGGGTATTTGTTGAACAAGGGGCGGGTTCGGTTTTTAAATTTCGATATCCGCAGGTACCCGCCTTGCTCCATATGAATCGAAATCGAAAAAACCGATATCTGTAAAACCTGTAACCCGAAAACTAGGGTACCTGTTAAACAAGGGGCGGTTTCGGTTTTTAAATTTCGATATTTACGGGTACCCGCGCCCGCCCCGTATGCTTTTAACTTATATATATAGTGAAAAGTTTATTTGAGAACCGTTTTTATTGCGACAAACGCGAGAACCAATCTTAGCCGTCCAATTCCCCATTCTTCATTTGAGAATCATTATTATTGTGAGAACCGCGAGAACCAATCTTAACCGTTTAATTGGTAAGTGGAATTCATGAATGAAGAGCGTGAGAGAATTGACTGTGGCAAGGTGCATGCAAGGAATTCATAGGTGGGCAATCCAATTGAAGGAGGGGAATTGGACGGCTAAGATTGGTTCTCGCAGTTCTCGCAATAAAAACGGTTCTCAGAAACTTAAATTCCTCAAAACTACCTAACTTACCTCTAATAGCTCTCACCATTTCCCCCAATTCTTTTTTTTGAGCTTCTATATGAAGAGTTTACAAGCCTGCAATGATCAAGAGTTCAACATGGAGACACTGAAATCGATCAACCGTGTCAACTTCAATCATATCGGTTTTTTGTTTCTACGAGGCTCTCATTGAAGATCTGTTCGATTTTTGCCAGTGATTTATTCATTATTGTTGACTTGTTTTTATCATTGTTTATTGTTTTATTATAAATCTAAACTTGTTGAAAACAACAAAAATGAAAAACAACTCAATTTTAAGGTAACCGTGACTCGAACCGTGGATACCTGCCTCCATTCGGGTACCCGCTGTTTGCGGTTCGGTTTCGGTTCCTAAAACTAGGAACCCGCCTCGCAGTGACGGTTTGTAAAAAATCTACTACCCATCCCGCCCCGTCCTATTAATACCCCTAGAGGATGAGGACGTGTAGCTTAACGATATAAATGTGTTAAATATATATATTTTATGATTATTGGTTCTAATCCCACTACAAATAAAGTAGTGACATAATTTAAGATTAGGTTTAAAATATGTGTTAGAGCTCTAGAAATGGATAATTAAAATACACGTGCCGTTTGCTTTTTAATAAAATACCCACAAAATAGTGGGACGATAAATACAAACTATCAACATCTAGATTTTTCAAGGGATTAATTCGTTATTACAGCATCAAAATCGTAAGATCGAATCAACATAGTAAAATGTTTTAAAATAAATAAAAGACTAACATTATTAGTAATAATTTCATGTATATCGTAATTATCATCCTAATTTACAAATTTATATTCAATTTGATTTTAATTTGTATCAAAATTATTAATAACAATTATATATATATATATATATATATATATATATATATATATATTCTTAAACCTTAAAATATCGTTTTTATTCACCTTAATTTATAAATATCATATTGCACTTATAACATTTCTAAATATCATATATATCAAACTCTTAGATTTATCAATTGAAATATTTTATATGGTTTAGTTTCAAAAAATATATTAAAGTTGTCATATTTTGCTATTGTATTTACCAAACTTTAAAAACTACCATTTAATGTATCTAACTTACCAGATTACCATTTAACGTATCAAACTTGATATAATAGGTGGCACACTGACGTGGCACCAGTTTTAGTGACGTGACATTTGATGAGCTGGTGTAGGAACCTAGAAAGGAGGTGAATAGGTTCTTTTACTTAGTTTATCAATTTTTTTAAATAAGTTGTGTTTCAAATATTGATCTTGAAGTTTATAACAACACAACAAATATTTGCAAGAAATAAAGAGAACATGGATAGAAAGATATTACCAATATAGTATACAAGAGATTTATAGTGGTCTATACAAATGTTAACAAACTTGCACTACATTCACTCCTTGACATCACCCACTAAGAGTTTGTTTCACTAAAACTTCTATCTTTGAAGGTTGGGATAAACCTTTACACCTTCTTCTCTCTTTAGCTTACAGGAAATAATTTTCTCTCTTGCAACAAGGCTAAGATATGTCTAGCTTCACTCTAATGCTAATGGCTAGAGTTAATCCTCACACTTCACTCTAATTTGTTGGCTAGAGTTAATCCCCACACAACTATACAAATAACAACGGTCCACTTTGTACTTTTGCTAAGCAGACCAATCAGGCATTTTTTTTTAGAAAAAGGAATGGAACTTATCACCGAAGGAGGCAATAGGAATGAAGGAGGCGGGAAGCTACCGCTTCTAGAATGGTTGCTTATCCTTCACTTTTTTAGAGCGTATCGCTATTAAAAAAAAGGTTCTCGTTCAATGCTTTACACTCTTGCTCTTGATCTTGGCCTTAAAAATGATCTTTTGTATAAAATATAAGCTCATAAGATCTAAGGTTTAACTCTGGTTTTTCAGTGTACAAGAGCTTGAAAAAGTGAAGTTGTAAGCTTCTTTAAATAGATGTAAAAGGGCAAAAATATGATTACAGACTAATGAAGTGTTTTCTTGTTTGTTTTTTTTCAAAAATAGACAGCCACATATCATTACAGATATCTAAACTACTTTGATTTGATTTGTATAAGTATTTACATTTACATAAGAAAATGTGTCTTCGTTATTATTATTTGTACAACTATTTACATAAGAGAATATATCCCAATATTATTTCTTTTACAAAAATATATATTGTTTACAGATAACTAGTCCATCTTAGATAAGTGGAAGTGGTTGTAGTGCTTGCTTATACGGTATTCAGTATATAAAGAGCGCCAATCTCCATTATTTGGGAGTCATTCGAGAGGTTGGAGTTCTGGATTGAGGTGCTGCATGGAAAGGGAGGAGAGAAAGAGTCAAAGAGAGGTGGGAGGAAAGGCTCCACTAATGAGAGAGAAGGAGAAGAGAGGAGAGAGCTAGGTTATAACTTTTTTGCAATTTGAAATATATACATGATAAAGTGAGTGAATGAAAGATGACCATTTCAGGGGTTCGAAAGATGGAGAAGGCCGAAGAGAAGTGATGATGTGATAGAAAGATAGGAGTGATGAAAGACTACCATTTCATTCACTCTTATAGTGATGGATGGTAGACTCCCAAATTTGAATACGGTAGGGGTTTGAAAAATGGGAGAAGGAAAGTGATGTAACGCTGATATGGTAGAAAGATAAGAGTGGTGAAAGACCTACTTGATCTTTTTAATGACAAAACACACCCGAATGTACATCTTTCTCTACTATGGGGTTTAAACCCACAAACCTGAAGAACACATAATACCGATAAACTATAAAAAAAATTGTAAGAACTATTTGATTATTGCATACGAGCTTGGTTTTTCGGATTCGGTCGTATAAGCATTCGTATTCAGGATATTTGATTTTTTGGTTCACGTTTTTTAGTTTTGTTTGATTTTTCAGCTAACTATAATTGTAGATCGGTTTAATGTTTTGTGTTTAAAAATATGGAAATTATTGTTTATTTTATAAACATAGTTGATGTCCATATAAATTATAAGATAAATTATATGATAAAAATAAAACATCATATGATTCTATGAACTATATTGCCTCGTTAAAAACACCAAATAAAAATAACACCTTAACAACATAAAAACCTTAATAGTTCAAATCTCAATTTTCGGAAGGATGAAACAACAGGTTCGGGTGTCTAACAAATCAATGGATATTTTCCCTCCGACTTCATTCATGCTTTTGAAACTCATCTGGAGGTTGAATTCAAAGATCGGTGAAGGTTTGAGAATGTTTAGAGCATGAGATTATCTATTCTTATGTTTTTCATGTTTAATGTCACATGAGCGTCATGTCACTCATAATTCATTCATGATTCAACTCAGAAAATACTCTTGCTTCACTAACTACACATACTTCAAAGGTTTTCAAATAAAAAAATAATTTCTCTCTCCTCTCTCTCTTTTTTTATCTATTTCTCTCTTCTCTCTCACTCCTCTCGGTAATGAAATACCGATACACATTCAAAATTACCGCAACCATGGAAATGGTGTTCGACTTAAAGATCTAGCTTGCTTAAAGGGAAGATCTTTAAAAGAGTTTCAAAATTTTTAATCATCTGTTTGTGGGATAGTCTTACGGTTGGTTTGGCGTTCGATCGACTGCATTGATCATGCTAATGATTTGGATATGGAGAAGATAAAACAGGAGATGTATCAAATTTTACTACCCCTACTCTTTAGGACGGTGTACTCTATTTATCTAACCTTCAAGACTTTGGTTGAAATGAAATATTACCTTTGAAAAAAAAACCTCAATAGGTTAAGCATCAAATAAAAATAATATTCGCATATTATAATTTTTGAATAACCATAAGTTTTGAACCAATAAAAATAACACAAGAAAATTGGTGGTTATCGAGGCCAACAAACAAATAACTTTTAATTCTAGCACATATAATAGTGTATAATGGTAAAGGGGTCGAATCTACGAAGACGGGCTCAATTTAAATTTCTATGCATTCCAAAAGTTTTAATGATTTTGTAACAACAATAAAATAAAATAAAGGGGGATTTTGAGATTTGTTTAATTAAAAATAACACTTGACAAGTAAATAAAAATTGCAATTAAGCAAGATGGGTTAAATCAATGAGGTGAATTTGTCAACATTGGTTTCATCACATGAACTACTAGCTAGCTTATCATCAAGGAATATGGGGCAATACTTGTACTTCAATTTAATTTGGCTATAGCAATTTAAAAGTTTAAATCACGTAGATTCTTCTTTGTTAATATGGAGGTTGGAGCAGCTCCTAACACACCTTCTTAATCAAAGTTATGAACCAAACAAGCATCTAATTTATAAACATTGACTAGCATTACAATCTAAGAATCACCAAATTCAAGAAGAGTCAAATTTTACACTACCAAGTTGGAGAATACAATTCCATGGTTTGAAAGATGCCATAAGCATTCATGAAACCACTTGTTACTTGTTGTTTTAAGGATCTATTACGTAATAAAAAAAAACTAACATAAACCATTCAAATACTTGCACTCATGATATACAAACATAAGAAGGATGTACAAATTAAACTAGGAATCATATTCATAAATTTCAAGAACAATTTCATAAACCCTTCAAAACCTAGCTAGCCATTCATGGATTTATCAATGTCAACCAAAATGGAACTTAGCTACACATACTTAGAATGAAAGAGGAGTGAATAATTGTACCAAACATCAAAGTACATGAACAAGGTGGAAGAGATCTTGAACAAAGCTTCAAAAACCCAAAAAATCGCCCCTTTGCAGCCCTTAAATCGTGCAGATCAATCTACTGTGTCCCCCCCCCCTTCCCTAAAAATAGCTGACAAAAAGTAAAAGGACAAATTTGACGCGGGCCGCGTAGGACCTTACTCTGGCCGCGTGGGCGCACTGGAATTTTTTCTTACTTTAGGTCCAATACAAAACCCAAATCTCACCTTCTTCTTCCATCTATTAAGCCCAATTTTTAAGCCCATAAATCATATTGTTTAAGCCTATACATTTACTCATGATTCTCCATTGCTTTTTGATCCAAATGTTTAGCCGAAATGACACCCGCTAAACACCCGCTCCGCAACAATCTTCTAAAAATCTGAAATTAAACATGAAGACTAGAGAGTACCCGAAATAGGCCAAAATAAATAAAAGAGAGAAAAAATGCAATATGATACAAATACAAAATAACTAAAATGTTAAAATAAACAATAAAAATAAGTAAATAAAATGAACATATAAAAAATGACAACATTTTATTGCCATAGATAAAAACGCATGTTAAAAAACAAATCCGTTTTAACTTGATTTTCTAATTAAATAACTAGATAAATGTATGTGTGATATAGTGGTCGGATTAATAATAAACATTAAATATTAATAAAAAATATTAAATAATTATTAAACATAAAAGAAAATGAGAACTAAAAGAATAGCGACAAATGACATCAATAACCAAATCAGCGGTTGTAGCATCAACGAGGGGGACGGCATAAACGTGGTATCAAGATACGAAAAAACATGATTGTATTTCCTATACAAATCATCTATCATTATTGTTACAATGAAGGACACTAAGGTCAAACATCTATTGATAATTTAAAATTATTATAGAATATTTAAAAATGATAAAATTAAAAATTTGGTTAACCATAATATTTTAAAATTTATAAACGATATTTAAGGCTTAAGAGAGCCATATATGAAATATTTTTTAAAATTTTTTTATTCAAATTAAAGTCAAAATTGAATCATTTTTGACAAAAATAAAAAATAAAAAAAATTGAATATCAATTTTTGTTCAGATAAGTGTTTTAGATTTAATTTCAATTTAATTCTATTAAATTAGACTTGTAATATGAAAAATTGAAAATATCTTGAGTGTGACCGAAAGGTTACAAGTTAGGTTTGACCTTTGACTTTAAACACTTATTTTGCAGGGTTTGCGGACAAAATTCAAAAATGAAAAAAGGTTTTCTGTTTTTGGAAGCAAAAATCATGTTATTTAGAACCAAATGGCTCACGTCACGGGCTAATGGCCGACCCGGATATGGTTTTGGGCCAATATTTGTTCTTTCTTCGGGCCATATTTTTGGTTATGGACCGATTATTTAGATTTGATTTTTGGTTGAAAGAAAATTTTGTGTTACTGCTTACTAGTGTATTAGTGAGGGAATTCCGTATACATCATTATTAAGTTTTAAATATCATATTTGTATAATGTAATTTTTATGATAACGTATGTGACATTTATAACCTTTTAAAATATTATACTTACATAACTCAATTTAGTGAGGGTTCAAACGAGAACTGTTTTTCGTACGAGAACTGCGAGAATCATTCTTAGGCTATATATATATCAGATTCTCAAGGTCGTAATTCACCCGTCACAAATCATGGCCGTTGCAATTCATGGTTGAGTTATGAATAAAATGAAAGACTAAATGTAGATCATTCGATTAAATCAAATAAAGGACTAGGATTAAATCTCTCATTGTTATATAAATATCTATTCTCATTTGAAAAGCTTCTTATTTGCGAAAAGTGAGAGAAGCTTTATGAGCCATTGATCGCGGTTTGATCTAATGATCCAGAATAATCACATTTATTATTTTTCTTTAATTTAAAAGGGTAATTTAGTAAAACAATTTTTCTCTCTCTCCTCCTTTTTCCAATCAATTTAGCGGTTTATTTTTTCCCTAGAAAAATTGTATATTTTAGTTATGTTTTCGTTAATGAATAATTTTTTATTTCTAACTTTTAGTGTCCATCTTTGTTCTATTTATTTATATTCACTAGTGAACCCTCTTTGTTGTACTTACTGTATAATCCTAGGTTTACTAGTAAACAAAAAAAATCAACTTTGAGTGTAGAAAAACTGTGTTTATTGGTGAAGACAAGCTAAAAAACAAGTTTAAACAACCTTGTCCATTAACAACAAAAGAGATCTATTAGAATGCTAACAATATTAAGTAAATCCAAAAAAAGAACTAAAACCAAAGAGAAACCAAAATTAAACCTATTATTTACACATACAGAAACTAACACTGTGTTCAGTAGTGAACACAAACAACAAACAGAAAACATGTACCAAAATTAACCAATACATTCACCTGTGAACTTCCTCAACAGATCTACTATATCTAATAGTTCAGTAATAAACACCAAATAAACAATAGGAAAAGAGAATAAATATGGACTCTATTTGCAAACACACTTAAGTTGATCCAAGCCGCACAGACACTCCGCCAAATATACAACATCCATTTCTTTCATTTGCCATGAATAGGAAAATAAAGAACAAAGAAGAGTATACTTTGATAGGGTATCCATTTCTTTCATTTGCCATAAAAGTCGATTCTTACCGGTGCTGAATGCATCAATCATGGAGCCACACCAGAAAAAGAATATGGGAGTCATTGACGGTGTTCGTGGCTGCATAGAGATCAAAAGAGCGGTGATTGGCGGTTGGCGGCGATTAATTGGTTGAATGAAAACCACCATTGTTGACCGATTTAAAGAGATGAAGATAAAGCGGTGTCAATTGGGAAAGATGCAAGAAAAGAAACCTTTTCTAGACGGCCAAGGAAAATCAGAGAAGTAATAGAGATCTCGGGTGCAGTCGTCGCTTCTTCTTCTCTGGCTTTAATTACCGGCATCAGTCACCATTTTCTACCACCACATTCACCTGTTGCGTCGGCTCATTCAATGGAGTGAAACATAGCATAAGGTGTTGGTCGGTAGAAGGTTGGCCATAAGAAGAGCAGTGGATGGCAAAGGAGGAGGAAGCTGTTTGTGGTTCTCGATCCATACGACAGAGAGATAGAGAGAGAGGAATGATAGAGAGAAAAGGGGATGGGTGGGGGGAATTAAACATAATTTAATTAGGGTTTCAGCTAAAAGGTCCATTCTACCCCCTTTTATTTTAGTTAAATATCTTAAAATTTAACATAATTACATAAATGTCATAACTCATCTCTGACTTTAATTAAATCATCCAACAGTTCTAACTACTTCTCGCACTTTTGGCAAATAAGAAGCTTTTCGCATGAACCTCCTTATTATATATATATATATGTGTGTGTGTGTGTGTGTGGAGAAATTTATTTGAGAACCGTTTTTATTGCGAGTACCATTTGTAACCACCATTAATGTTAATTAATTGGGTTATTTTGGTTTTTTATATATTTCTCAACCGTGAATTGCGTCCGGATCAACTGTCATTAAAAAGCAAGACTTGATTCCAAAATACATCTCATTAATGTGTTATTAATGAGCCTTTATGACTCCCAAATAATAATTTAATTAACTTGCATACAATGAACGCTTTTGCAACTTGATTCAGTTGATTGTATTATTTGAAACAAATTAAAGTTCATTGTATATATGACATTTTTGTCAAATTTCATTTAATTTTTGCACATTATGTTAAACGTTTACTATAAATACGTGACCAAAAGGGCAAGCTGTTTAAAAATTCAATGAACTTTAGGTTGAGCTACCATTGTATACAACCAAATTATGTCATAAACAATACAAACAACTTTCAAAATAGTTACGTTGCAGGCAAGTGACATGTTATGACAAGTCATTTACTTGTATATACCGATTAACCCTTTTTAAAGATTGAATTTTTCGATTGACACCAAGAACATGAACATCATGACATATCAAGAACAAGTAATTAAAAAAAATACAAAAAAATTAAATTGACCTATAACTTGCAATTCAAGTTACCTTTTGCATATAATGAAATGAAAATAACAAAGTTGGTTGTATTATTTTTTAAAAAATTATTTGTATACACTTATAGCTTAACCAACGTTAATTACATTTTCAAATAGTTTGCCCCGACTAGGAAAAGATTCTTAGGGGGCGTTTGGTTCGCATATTCTTTTCATGGGATTTGCATTTTGCAAGATTTGTATTTGGCAGGGTTGTGAATCCAGTCTAGTGTTTGATTGACAAAATCTGTCAGGATTTGCATTTCTAAAATCCTGTTTGTTTGCTTGTAACTCAGTCAAAGGATTTCAATTGTTTTTGTGATAAATGACATAATTGCCCTTCAGCTATATTTTAAATAGTTTTGTTTGTTTAATTAATTATTTGATAGATAAATATTTTACCCAAATGATTTTTTTTAACTAATCGAGAGACAGAGATGGAGAAACAATCAGCAATTAACTAATCGAGCAGATAACCTTTTAAGACACAAATCTTAATCGAGCAATTAACTTTTTTTTGAACTCCAGATATAATATTATATATTAAAACAACACCACCACAAACCTGTACATACAACCTTAGCCGGCCAACTAATTTTGCAAACCGTAAAAGTAAGGGGCTACTAAAGAAAAACCAAAAAACAAACTACTACATCCCTACATCAATTTGAATTTTGCTAGTAGTATAAACACCCACTTGTTGTTACATATGGACACTTAAATCGGTTGCTTCACTCTAATTTAGCAGCCGATGTGGATCCACGTAAAGGTGTAAACGAGTCGAATCAAGCTCGAGCTTGACAGGGTTCGAGCTCAACTCGAAATTTTATGTTAAGCTCGAGTTCGGCTCGATAGCTCGACGGGCTTTCATATTTGAAGCTCGAGTTCAACTCGACAGAGTACATTTTAGCTCGAGCTCGGCTCGAAAAGCTTGAAATAATATAAAAAAATTAAATTCAAAAACCAAATTATTCAAAATATAGATAAAATCTGAAATTAATAAATTTTTAGTAACTACTTATTATAAATAGTTTGTATATAAAGTAGATTTATTTCAATAAGTACTCTTTTTTAATATGTTTTAATATTAGCTCATCATATATACATATTACATATATAAATATACATATACTATACAAGGCTCGAAAAGCTCGATAAGGACTCGAGCCGAGCTCTTAGAAGCTCGAGCTCGACTCGTTAAATAATTCGAGCTCGTTTTTGGGCTCGAACTCGAACTCGAGCTCGATAAAGTTTGACTCGAACGAGCCGAGCTCGAGTTCGAGCTCGAGTTACTCGATAAAAGCTCGACTCGTTTACACCCCTATTCCGGATATTAAAATGCAACTTATGCAACCACGACCATCCACATTCTATCTTCCCAACCCAAGTTGGTTGTTAGTACCCATTATTATATTATTCTTCAGAAGTATCTTATGTTAGGCCATACATTTATAAGGTTAACTAGAGATAAGTAATGTGGAAAATAAATTCATTTGATGTTTTTGTGTAACATAAAAACAACTAGTTTATAAATATGGAAGTAAAAAGTGTAAAATATCCAATTAATCTTCACCATGTTTGATATTCTTCTATATATATCTTTTATGATACAACAACAAATAATTGAACTAGTCATAAGCGAAATTATCAATGTGAACAACTGGTAGGGATTAAGCTAGATGGTGTTGTTACGTCGCCATACCTCGCTCTTGCGAGATTAGGTATTGGTGTTGTAACGTCGATCCAACTTGTCTGGTTTTGACTCCTGCATCAAAATACATATTATGACCTTTTACCTGACCTTTTATTCCGTTCTTGTGTTTAAAGCACGCCATAAGAAAGTAGCATATGCAAAGCAATGCTTGATGGGTGTGTACCCCGTTCTGGTTTAATTAAAAGCCAAGCTGCACAAAATACAAACTTTAATCATCACTGTATACAATGAATTTTGTATTTACATTGAAGATACTATGAAATGTGAGCCAAAGTTAGCTTACTAAACCCGTGCCGTACTCGATTGCAAGCACGGAGTTCTCCACACTTCCCTTCTCTGCGTGGTATGTTGCAAATGTGAGCCAAAGTAAGCTTTTCTCTCATTTTTGATTGCTTAGTGGACAACACTTGCGCCATATAATTTGGTTTGGTAGAGAGTGGTAGGAAGTAATCACTGCGAGGTTGAATGATAAAAAACTGATGTGACGATATAGTAGGAGTGATAGAATGTTACCATTACACATACTCTAACAAAAAAAAAAAAAAACTTTGTTGTTTCATACTAGGTATACATTCCTTCGAATCAAGGCTTGACTGGCTACAAGAACTTCAAGGGATCGAAAATGAAGAAAATTCTATAAAGAAACAAAAAGCCAAGATCAAATGGGCGGTTGAAGGGGACAAAAACTCAAAGTTTTTTCATACCACTTTGAACATAAAACTAGTATTTAGAAACATAAAAGGTCTGTCAGTAAACGGACTGTGGATAGAGCAGCCGGAAGAAATAAAGATTACTTCAAAGAAAGATTCAGGGAATCCGTATCAAACAGACCCTCTTTTCAATCTCCCTTGTTCAAGACCTTATCGAAGGCTGATCAAACCTACCTCGAAGCCCCGTTCTCGGATGATGAAATCATAGAGGCGGTTTGGAGTTGCTTGAATTCTAAATTCCCGGGCAGATGGTTTAAACTTCAAACAGCATTCGACATTTTGAAGCCACGGGTAGATTAGCAAATGTATGTAACCCATCTTTTGTGGCTTTAATTCCAAAAAAAAGATCCAATGACTCTTGGAGACTATAGACCAATTAGTTTGATCAGTTGCTGGTATAAGATTTTAGCAAAGCCACTCGCCAAAAGATTGGCCAAAAAAATTGGACACCTAATTAGTATTAACCAATATGGCTTTCTAGAAGGTTGTCAAATTCTTGATGGTGTTGTTATTGCAAATGAATTAGTAGACCAAGCTATTAGGGAAAAAAAACTACTCTTCAAAGTAGACTTTGAGAAAGCTTTTGACTCCATCAATTCATCTTTCCTTTTCAACATCATGGCTCATATGGGGTTTGGTATTCGGTGGACGCATCGGGGGATGCCTTTCTTCCGCATCAATATCAATCTTAATCAATGGCTCCTCAATCAAGTAATTCAAAATGGATAGGGGCCTTAGACAAGGTGATCCCCTCTCCCCCTTCCTATTCTTAATCGTAGCAGAGGCTTCAAGTTATGGTGGTTGAAGCATGTAATAAAGGAATATTCAGGGGGCTGCTTCTACGGTCAGATAACACAAACGTTTCTCTTCTCCAATTTGCGGACGATGCTATATTCTTTGGTGATTGGTCTCCAAGAAATGTAAAAAATATTCTTCATATCTTGAAATGTTCTCAAGAGTGCTCGGGGATGAAGGTTAACTTGGAAAAAAGTTGGTTGTTTGGATTTGGAGTCCCTCTTGCTTAAGTAGAAAGTTTATCAAGAGTTGTTAACTATGCCCCGGATAAAACATTGTTTGATTACTTAGGACTCCCGGTAGGCAAGAAGATGAAAAGGATCTCAAGTTGGGAGAAGGTGATTCAAAGAGTCAACCCAAAGCTGAATGGATGAAATTCTTCCTTTCTTTCAATTGATGGGAGATTGAATCTCATAAAATTTGTCATTAACAACGCCCCTTTATATTATTTGTCCCTTTTATGCGCGGCTTCGGCAATCATAAAGGAAATAGAAGCATCAAGAACACGTTTTTGGGGTGTGTTGGTGATTTTAGTGTCATCAAGCCATTTAGTATAACCGGGATTGATATGAGACTAGCCGATTCTAAACTTAGTTATAATTCGGGTTTGAAGGTGCGGAGTGCACACTCGAATAAACTAAGTTGGTATCGGGAATACGGTACGGGGGTCCGGGAGCTGGCCCCTGGTGGGGTTCCAAGGG
>JAUEJL010055694.1:0-19674 GCA_032274825.1 Drosophyllum lusitanicum | reverse complement strand
ATCTGAACTGAAGGCTACACGGGCCGTGTACCCCTACACGGGCCGTGTACTATGTGCTCAACACTATCCGACATTCGAATGACACAAAAGTCGGATCAAACAACCCTATGACCGCCATAAACTCTACACGGGCCGTGTACTTTTCATCCGACACTTATACACGGCCGTGTAAGGCTACACGGGCCGTGTTCGTCCCATCCGACTTACAGTTCAGACGCTGTACAGTCGCTGAATTCCGGCCAAACCTCCCCAAAACTCATTATAATCAGTTTTTAACATCATGGGAGTGTTTTTCAACATCCCTAACAATCCAAAACACTTTTAAAACATAAATAACATGTTATGATTCATGTTTCAATCTTCTGAATCATATAAACCCCCAAAACTTGAAGAAAATGGTTTTAGATCTTACCTCAAGCTTTGTATAATTGCTAGATTCAGTTGTTTCACCTTGTTTTCTATTGATCTTGATCTAAAACAGAGAGAAACTTGGCTGCTCTAAAGCATACGTGAGTTTATAACTTTGCAAATGAAAGCTTTGACTAGCTAAAGTCAAAGTTGGCTATTTATATATATTACTATGGACTAATTACACAACTAGTCCCTCAACCTTTCCAAATTCTATTTTGACGGTTTTGGCCTCTCTAGTTTATAATCACATCTTATCACATATATCCATTTATAACTCATATATCACTTTGTACATTTTCTCATTTTAACTTATAAATAAAATTCTGGATGTTACACACGCGATTAAACTCTAACCAAATCAAAAAAAAGTTTTCTTTCTTTCCTCTCTGTTTTTTTCTCTTCTTACTTTAAAAATGCGAGCTTCCTCCTACATGTTATTTCTATTATTATATTATTTACTAGATTAAATGTCTATGTGATATACAAGTTAGCTTTAAAAATAATAAATATTAAACAGTAATATAAAAAAAGATATCAAATAATTATAAAAAACAAAAGAAATGAGAATAAAAATAATAGTGACACACGACGTCAACACCAGATCAGCGGTGGAAAGGTCTACTCGAGGAGGACAGAAGTGGAGGCAAAAACGTGATATCATGATAACAAGACACGTGATTTTATTTCTTTTAGATGTCATCGATCATTATTGTTACAATTAGCGGCAATTAAGTTAAATATTTATTGGTTAAAATTGAAAATAATTTAGAATGTTTATAAAATATTCTAAAATTATAAAACTAAGAATTTAGTTAAATATGTTATTTTAAAATATTATAAAGCGTAAATCTGATATTTGTAAATCAGGATGGGTAAAAACGATATTTTAAGATTTAAGAAGATAATAACACCAAAAATTGTATAATCATTTATATATAAAATATTTTTTATATATAGTAAAAATATATTTTATAATTTGATTACTCATATAATAGATTTTTTAAAATTTTATATTAATTTTATAATACAATCTATAATGCATAATTTTTCAAAATCCATATTATAGATTTAATACTAAAAAATATATAAAACAAATTTAACCTTAATAATTCTTAAAAAATGTAAGAACACATATATAAATATTTTGTTTAACATTTTATAACTTATTCAATAGATCGCACAACGTTTTAATATAATAAGTCTTAATATTAAAATAATTGACTTATTATATTTAAATTCAAAATATATTTGCATTAGTTTGACGTTTAAAAGTCAAAATTGATTTTTCAATTTTAAATAAATAGATTGTCAAGATTGTATAATTAAAATTAAGTTGTTAAATTAAAAACTAGGGTCGTACAATAAATTTCATATCTTATTAGTCTTTTATTTTTATTTGATTGAAGATTCTTATTTCATATATATATATATATAGAGAAGATCATTTAAAAACCATTTCTATAGTGATAACCGCGAGAACCATTGTAGACTAGTTAATT
The DNA here is from genome assembly GCA_032274825.1 of Drosophyllum lusitanicum. Classification (NCBI taxonomy): domain Eukaryota; kingdom Viridiplantae; phylum Streptophyta; class Magnoliopsida; order Caryophyllales; family Drosophyllaceae; genus Drosophyllum; species Drosophyllum lusitanicum. The sequence continues at coordinate 17,764 of JAUEJL010055694.1, read as the reverse complement.
ATTATCTCATAATTAATTAAATTAAATTAAAAGGACAAATTTGTAATTAATAAAAACATTTATGGCGCTAAGCTTTGCGCCTTCAATTTTAATGGCAAGTTTGAATTTGTTTGCTTTTTATTAAAAATTGTGATGTGATGTGATTGTGATGTAATGTGATTTGTAATAAAATAATTTTCACCGTTTTTGTGTTACGCGGTTTTTTTTTTACTTTCTTTTTTTTCTTTTTTATATATAGTAAAAGTTATTTTTTTTCCTTTACTTCCTTCTATATTTGATCACAAATATTTATATTTTGGATAGAATTTTTTTAGTTATATATTAAGCACTTATACCTCTCAGATTCTTTTTATTAAAATTTTTTGAGTTGGCAATGAGTTTGACTAAACCAACTTTGAGTTACACGTGCCCCAGAGTTGTAAACAAACCGAACGAACACGAACGGGAGCTTGTTCGTTTAACTTTAACCGAACAAAAAATGAACATGAACGGATAAACGAACGAATATTTGTGTTCCATGTTCGTTCATTTAACTTTAGCCGAACATAAATGAACGAACACATATACAAATATAATACAAACCTAACATTATTAAATATAAATAGACACTAACTATGTGTATATATGTGTGTGTGTGTGAGAGAGAGAGAGTGTATGTAAATATATGTATATATATATATATATATATACATGCACACATATATATACATATAAATAGACACTAACTATGTGTATATATGTGTGTGTGTGAGAGAGAGTGTGTATGTAAATATATGTGTATATATATGTACACACACACACATATATATATACATACATACATATAAAGGAACATAAACAAACGGATAAACAAACGTTTACGAACATAAATGAACGAACGAGGGTCTTTGTTCGTGTTCGTTCATCTAACTAAACGAACAAATATTTTTGTTCGTGTTCATTTGTTTATTAAATAAACGAACTTCCCACCAAACAGTTCACGAATGGTTCACCAAATGTTCGGTTCATTTACAACCCTAATGTGCACACATGCATCTAGGTGCACTTGTGCATGTGCATATCTCCACGAGATACACACGTACATGGTGCATATATGCACCTGGACGTGTCTGTGCTAAAACAAAACCTAGTAGTATGAACAGGTTGTGCACATGTGCACTGTGCATATGTGACTTTATTGTATATGTTGGAAAAAAACTCTACTGTAATATGCACATGTGCACCTATCCGCACATGTGCTCGACAAAAAAACGAGTGGTACGTCTACATGTGCACATATCTGATGCTGTGTTAGAAAAAACCCAACAAAAACGATTTTTTCTTTGAAAAAAAACCGAGTGTTACGTCTACATGTGAATATGCATATCTGCACACGTGCACGGAGACGCACCTATGCAGTATGAACAGATGTTGAACATATGCATCTCTGCTGAAAAAACCGAGTGTTATGTGCACACATCTCATGTTGTACTAGAAGAAAAACCAGTAAAAACAAAAAAAATTCTTTGAAAAAGTATAACAATATGGATGTCATATTAAAGAGCATATTTTTCTCGTTAATTTGGTATAATTTTCGTATTGTAGTACATTTGCGTTTGATAGATATTTTAGTTTTAAAAAGGTGTGAGTAAGTGGCCCCCTTTTATTTTGACAATTTGCCTAAAATACCCTTTGGTAGCGTTTGGTTCGTTGGAATGTTGAGAATTGGAATTGGAATTGGAATCCTTAGGAATTGAAATCCTAAAGGATTTGAAATTTGAATTCCAATTCCTTACCTAATGTATTTGGTAAGTTGTCCACATGATTAGAATGACATGAGCCGTGATAGTCGAAGCCTATCACCACCACCCCAAAACCACTGTCCTCGGTCGCCACCGTCGCCACCCTGCCAAAATAAAGTCTACGGTCGCCCCCATCTCCAGTTGCTACCGTCTCCGGTCGCCATTGTCACAGCCCCACCAAAACCAAAACGACGCCCTAAATCCACGAAGAACTGATTTAGGGTTTTTCATCGGCGGCGACTGGATTTTCAACCGAAAAAGGCGGTCGATGCTGAAGATAATGAAGACGTGTAGGGTTTTTCAACCGGAAAAGTACCAAAAACAGCAGCGGGGTTCTTCGACCAAGAATGACGTCGACTACGAGAATGGCGGCGAATGCGAGGTTAGTGAGGCTGCGAGAATGCCGGCGGCGAACGAACTGCAGCGACCGCAAGAATGCCGGCGGCGAACGAACAGCGAGGGTGAGGCAGGGTTGTGAGCAGGTGAAGGGCAAGAAAATGAGAAAGGAATGTGAATTCTATCCAACTTGGGAAGGAATTTGAAATCCCCTACCCGGAAAGTTTTCCTTTGTTAAAATTCCTTTTCCTTCCTTGTTTTTGAACCAAACAAAGGATTTTGTAAAAATTAGATTCCAATTCCTAAGAATTCCTAAGAAATCCCTCAATCCAAACACTACCTTTGACTATGTTTTTAATTAAATACATGTTTATCACAACTAATATTAATTTTTAATTAATTATAATCAATAGCTATAAACAGTTCCGGCTCTACTCGTAATAAAACTGGTTTTTAAATTAATAAAGTTTTTGACTGACTAGTACGTACGATGATCAGCTCAACAGCCAATCAGATAACGAAAACGCATTGGGGACTGTCATATATAAATGCCAATTTGTACATATATATTTAGTAAGAAAATGACGTCATCACTTGATTAAATCTGATTAATCTTTTCTTAGATAATTTTATATATAAATCATTTATTCGTTATTTATAAACTAAAACATGCATTTGAATGTGTGTATAATATAAATATATATAGTTAATGTATCCTCGTAGGAGGCCTTGTATATATAAAGATAAAAAACCGAGCTGTAATAGTACAATTTTCAGAGCAAAATAATTAAACTTTGATAACCGAGCTGTCATTTTTCAGCAAGAGAGTTGTATTTTGTAGTTAAATTCATTGCGAAGATGATGAATTAAATAAGGTTGAGAAACTTTTTTAATGGATAATGCAATTGACATTATACATTTGTATATACAGGCGTGTATTTACTATTTAAAAGAAGATAATTTACCTTTGATATTAAAATATATAATATAAACACAAGGTTTTAGTTTAGTTTTAATAGGAATGTATTTCTAATATTGTGATAAGGGAGGTTTTAAATTTACCAAGGACCATTAAAATTAACCAAGACCAGCGGGTTATATCCGTCCAATTAAAAATTGGGTCTGCATTACTTTCACCTCCAAATTTCAAGATTGATTCACTTAGTTTTAAGTAAATAAACGGTCAAAATTGTATTATTAAAATTGATTTTTTCAAATGAAAAACTATAATCGTACAATAAGTTTTATGTGAATAAACTTTTTATTTATATTAGAAGATGTGTACGTATATATAAACAATTTTGGATTTACATAATTAATTATTAATTATTATAAGAATATAATTTAACTTATTATACGACAAGAGTATGATTAGTAATCTTAGTAGGTTTGGAAATGTACGTATATATAAGAGCATGATTAGTAAACTTATTATACGATAAGAGTATAATAATTTTAAAATATTTTAAATGTGTAGAAGATGTAATTTTAAATTACGATAAGAGAAAATTTAGTGGGATAAGATTTTAGAATTATATAGTAAATTAAATTGATTTAGAAATAGATCCACTGAATTTGTATTACTTTCGCTTCTGAAAGTCAAAATTAATTTTTCAATTTTAAGTAAAGCAATAATCAAGATTAATAGGGTTAAGATCGTATAGTAAATGTATTCTCAATTAGTCTTTTATTTATATCGAAAGATTTACATGTAAGGTCATTCATTTATGATCGATTACGTTCGTCTTATGTTCATTTAGCATTTAAACGAACACGAACAAACTAATCTTCAAAACAAATGAACAAGAACACAAAATTTCATTTGTGTATCCATACATGTTCTGTTAAAATTAAACGAACAAATACAACCAATCTCTATTCGTATTTCTTTCGTTTGTTTCCAGCTCTAATTATTACTATAGAAACATAAACTTTTACTTATACATCTTTAGATTTTATATATATATTTTCTTGAAAAGCAAAGATCATCTTATTAGCAACCAAGAAAAGGCTAGTGTCGAAGGTTGAGACCTACTACAAAAATTCACCAACAAAATACATAAGCAATAGCAAGTAACAAATGGGACTCGAAGTGGTTATCTTTACACTTTTTTTAATAGTTTGACTTTTGATTGATATCTTCGGTTAATACATCCTTGCTTTTGCAGTCACTTTTTTTTTTCAAATTTCCTAGTAATTTTAAAGACAAATTGTCAAAAAAGATAACTTAAATGTAAAACTTTGAAAGATAGCATAAAATTTTGTGTTAGAAAGGGTTGTAAATTTTAATTTTGTATAAAAAAAGGGACTGAAGAATTCAAATTGCTATTAAAAAGAATATCATAACATATCAAAAATCAAGGTTACGACGTGGGGGATCTCTTTTTTTATAACGAATTGAAATTTATATCATTTTTTGCTTAAAAAAATACTTGGCAAATTTGTACTAATTTCAATCAGAAAATAAACTATTCATGTTAGTATATTACCCAAACCTCAAAATTAAAGATAACCCTAGATTTACTATTAACAAGATAGATCTAAATCAAATATTTCAAAAGGAATGAATAGCTTAAGAACATCTTTACCTGTTTTAGGTACAACCGCATTGACCATCCTTCTACCGGTCAACACGGGTTTCTTCAAGGATCAAAAGATAACCCATACAGAATCCTTCACTATGGTTTCGACTGCATAATTCATCTTTGAATTTCGAGTGCCAGCATCATTCTCCTAACCAAGATACAACAATAACTTTGGTTCAAGATTTAAAGCAACAAAGGATCTTACTTTTTGTCACCAGAGTCGAACTTGATTTGTTGTTGGTTGACATCCTGACTTTCGTGCCATGGGTCGATGTCACTGAATGAATTGTTGAAAGTTTCACGCTCCATGAGAAAGATAGCGCCTTCTTTAGGCTTGTAGTCCTTACCCCTCCATATAACTATTTGTTCTTTCTCAAATGTAACCAGGATGCATGGTACCAAGTCCTGTATCAATAAGTATACATAAAAACTACTGTAATCAAAAGCCAGATAGATGTAAAAAAAATTTCAAAAATAAATAATAATAGCAATAATATTTGAGAAGGGTGTCAACATGTACAATGGGAACACATACAGATTAACTTTTAGTTAAAAAGGTAAGTGGTCACAATAATGAAAGAAAGTTGCATAATTATCACAAAATTAGAGTTGTAAACGAACCAAGTCAACCGAACGTTCGTGAGCCGTTCGGCGAGAAGTTCGTTTATGTTCATTTATTTAATAAACAAACACGAACAAAGGTCTCGTTCATTCATTTATGTTCGTTTACATGTACGTATGTATGTATATGTGTGTGTGTGTGTACATAGATATATACATTCACACACACACTCTTTCTCTCTCTCTCTCTCTCACACACACACACACTCTCTTTCTCTCTCTCTCTCTCACACACACATATACACATAGTTAGTGTCTGTTTATATCTAATAATGTTGGATTTGTATTATATTTGTATATATGTTCGTTCGTTTGTGTTCGTTTATATTCGGCTAAAGTTAAACGAACGAACATGAACACAAAAATTCGTTTGTTTATCCGTTTGTGTTTGTTTATTTGTTCGGATAAAGTTAAATGAACGAACACGAACAAGCCCCCGTTCATGTTCGTTCAGTTCGTTTACAACCCTACACAAAATGTTTCCTAGCCTTGATTTCAAATATTAGGCCGGCAATTGTTAGAATCGATACCTTCGTTTCATTAAACAAAACGAAACATTAGGAAACTCAACCATTTAAACGTGCATTAGACAATATTATGATTTTTTTATCACTTACCCTCAATTTGCAACCTAACTTCTTGTAATCCTTCTTTTCCAGGCCCCAACAGTCGATTCGCACCAGCTCCTCCACCAGAAAGGCATCTCTGATCGTAGGAACAAGACCACCATAATAACCATTTTTCGCTGCATTAGCACATTGCATCAGAAACAAACAAAATAAAGGACGAGAGTACAAACTAGTTCTAACAAAGTAACAAATACACTAGAGGTGGCCATCTTGGCCTGTTTACTTGTAAATGGGTCGATTGTATGTTTTATCTCTAATGGGTCCAAAGGCCCACATCAACAGGTTTAGTTAAAAAGGATATGGCCAATGGGTCAAAAATTGCTCAAAGTGTATTTTTTTTAGCATAAAACACCTAAATCACTTTACGAAAAGCTATTTTGTACTGTGAAAAAAATATAGTTTTTCAAAACACAATTAACGCACTAAGTACTTACAAAAATATATTGTGGACAAAAAGCGTTCCGGGCCAACCTAACCTCAACAGCAAAAAGATTACCCATGTTGACACCCTGCTGACTAGCCCATTTTGCCTCCTCTACCTCAAATTGTAGAGTAAAGAATTACCGAGTTTTGTAAGGGCGGGAACAGCCAATCCTTTCTTCCTCATTTCTTTTGTTTCCTCAATACTTAGACCTTCAATAGTAGTTTTTATCAGCTTTGGATATATGGGCTCCTGGGGCTTCCATAACATTAGTGGAATCACAGGCCTCTTCTTAGGGTTGTAATTTCTCCCTCTGAATAATACGAGTGAACCGCCGTGTCTATGTATGATCTTACCAAATGCTTTATCCTGGAACATATATGTCGGAATTCGATCATATATATACATGGCTTTTCTAACTTTAAGCAACCTACATACAATTCAGAATTCAATTTTAAATTTTCGCTTAACTAAATGAAATTGGAAAAATGGAATCGAGAAAAAAGATGTTCATAACTATTAGCATATTCTACCACATTGAGTATCATAATACTTTTACTTGATTATTTTTTTTGTTTTGGCTTACTTATAGTTTTGACTCTAAAAGGCAGATGAAATACATTTATATATGCAAATCCAACAGTCCAAGGTGCTAGAAAAATTGTACATGTAGACCACATATGCCCTAAAAGAAGACGATCTTACCTCTAACTGTGTGCACACATTCTTCATATCGACAGTCGGTACGCCCATACATTTTATCCTAACTGCTTCAGCATGCTTCCAGTTATTATGAATGTCATTCAACATGTTGTGCGTTAATCCATCCCTTCCTACAACATCAGCATATCTTACTGCCAAGAAGAAAATAGGAAAATAAAATCTATTTACATGCCCTACCGCATGCATTTAGCTAATGCTCTAGAAAGCACTAAAATAAACTACGTATTATAGTGAGCTTCTATCTCTTATGCTGTGTTCTCAAGTTTTAAAAGGAAAGGAGAGAATAAAAAGTGAAGGAAAGTTTACTTTTTTACTTGTGCTCTCTAGTTGTAGAGAAAGCAAAGGAAAAATAGGAAATGTGAGATTATTCATGTTCTCAAGTTGGAGAGAAAAAGGAAGGAAAGTTGATACTTTTACAATTATGACCTTTATGTATAAATAAGTGGTAACTGTAAGATTTTATAAATGAGTAAAATTTTGTCTTTACAAAAAATTATATATTTTTTACTTCCCTTTGCCTCCTTAAAAACTGACCTTTTTTTCAGTTTCCTTTCTTTTCTCTATTAAAAAGAAATAAGAGCTCAAGTAGTCACCTAAGCCAAAATCAAGTAGACACATATGCATTAAGAAGGTCATTTTAACATATATGATATAATTACTGAAATACCATGAAGAATGTAAAAGACTAAAAGTTAAAACTCTGATTAAAAATTGTTGAATACAACTACTCCAAAACAATTGCAGTAACATATCCAAGTGGAGAATTATAGTTTTTATTTTTGAGAAATTGCACTTTCATTAAAAAGAAAACCTTGCTTGGATGACAGTTTTATATCTAAATTTGGAGAAATAAGCTACTTTTGAGTAGCTGTTCAGAACAACCGATAACTTTTAATATAAAAAAAATTACTACCCTTAATTAAATGTGTTTGCCAATTGATGTTCTTTTTGTCTCTTATGTATGTACCTATAACATTTCACACTTTTGATCAGCTATATAAGCTGTAACTAACCACTACAGACGACAATTACATCTCCAACTAATACCTACAACCCGCTGCTAAAGTTACAACCAAATTTTATTAACACACCCCAAGTCTTTTACTAGCTAATAGAAGTTACACCCAAAAGAATTGCAAACAACCCTTGTTTGGATGACAAAGCTTTGGCTTTGATTTTCTAAAAATAATAGCTCTACAAAAATAGGGAAAATGATGTATGCTGCTAGCAGCACATATCTTAGGTGCCACACTCAAATACCTCCTTAGTGAAGGGTATTTTAGTCAATTCAATATTTACTCATTAAGGAGGTATGTCGGTGTGACAGCATCTAAGTTAGATGATGCTAGCAGCATACATCCTATGCACATAAAAATAAGCTGCTTTGAGTACAAGTTCAAAACATCATGCAGCTTCTAATAAACCTAAATTACTGTTTTACCTTAATTTGTTGTGCTCAAGAGTTGAGTTCTTTTTTCTTTTTTTGTGTGTCCTATGCCATTTTACACTTTTCATCTAACTACTAGAACTGACAACTCCAACTCCACTAACAGCTAAAACTCGCTGCTAAAGGTACAACTAGGTTTTCTGAACACACCTTATGTTTTTTCTCCAGCTACCAAAAATTACATTAAAACAATTTCTCTACACACTTGCCCATTCAAATCCAAAAAAAGTTGTCCTAGAAGTACATGTTCTAGTGAAATTTTCAACTCAATACATACATATGTAATAATATATCAGAATCATATACAGAAACTTCAATCTAGTTGAACGATTCATAAGAATCTCAAGTTTACCCTCACAAGTTCATCAGTTGCAATAATAACAGAAGAATCTCAATTTCAACTCATCATTCCACTAAGCGCTTATTTAGCTACCAGTAATTGCATTCAAATAACAAATTTCTTAATAAGCTTGCATCCTCCGATCCAATAAAGTTGACCTAAAAGTAAAATATATCAAGATCATAAAACACGACTTCAATCTATTTAAATGAACGGATCGTAAGACTTTTAATTTACCCTCACAAGTTCATCAATTTGTTCATCAATTTGCAATAATAGTAGAAGAAAATTTTGATCACAATTACCCAAATTGATTTGCCGTTTGGTTTTATGCTTCCCGCAACTCTCCACCAATGCAATCCTCTCAGCATTTGTCAACTCATCGCCTTGAATCCTATCTCTAGTCTTCTTCCTCTTCGCTTCCAGCTTCTCGGCCTCCTCCTTCCCTGCCATAGGGTCCACCGCAGGAGCGCATACACCCGTCCACACACGATCAACCCTCTCCGGGCCGAAAGGTGAGTACTTTGGCTCACGGAGACCAATAGGCCTCACCGCCGGACTGCTCTCCGTGTAACTGAACCGAAAATCGAATGGGAGATCGGACTTTATGGTTTTCTCGCCAGTCCTGTCCAGAGAAGACGGAGGCCGATAGAGAGGCTTCTTTTTCTTTGTGTGGTTATCGGCTTGTTGTGTTTGGGTGTTAGGGTTTTTATGAAGTGATGAAGGGGGAGTAAAGGAATACTTGGTGTAAAGGTTTGATAAACTGAGGGCGGAGTTAGGGCGGGTGGTGGTGGAGAAGCGGCGGCGACCGTAACCGCCACGGAGGAGGAATATGAACATTTCTGTTTTCTGGTTCGTCTACCTGAGCGTAGGATCTCTGAAAAATTATATTCATTGAGGGGGTGTTTGTTTTAGCTTATTGAGGGGCTTATTTTTCGGGCTTATTTTTCGTAAGCTTGTTTTTTCTGGCTTATTTTTTATGAGTCCGGTTTATTTTCTTCTTGTAACTCATAATAAGCTCAAAAGTCAGAAAATAAACCAGGAAAAACCAACTTATAAAAAATAAGCCCGAAAAATAAGCCGTAAATAAGCTAAAACAAACACCCCCTGAATTGAACCTTCATAAAATCAAAATTAAATAAACAATTAAATATAAATATATATCTTTCAATCTTTCAATATAAATAAAAGACTAATTAAAAAAAGGGTTTAGTTCACGAAAATGTATCCAAGTTGTCACGTTTTGCTATTGTATGTACTGAACTTCCAAACTTACCATTTAATGTACTGCACTTTCCAAACTTACCATTTTATGTATCAAACCTGCTATTACAGGTTACATGTTGACGTGGAGCCGGTTTCACCGATGTGGCGGATGACATGGCAGATGACGTGGATTTTTCATGATTTAAAATTAAAAAAATTCTTAATTTATTAGTATTAATAAATAATAAATAATAATGATTGAAAAAAGCATCAGATGGGGCATCCTTTCTTCATTGTTTGGGTTCAGATCTTATTTTCTTTTTCTAACAATTGAAAACTAAGAAAAACTATAACAATAATACTTTTTATAATGGTTGAAAAAAATCATCAGATGGGGTTTTATTCTCTTCTTCATATATGATACATTCTTCACCTGTTCCTCATATAAGCTTCATCCTTCACCTCTTGTTTTTCATATAAGCTTCATCCTTCACCTGCGATTTCTAATTACATCTTCCATTTGTTTAGTGTTCTCCGTCGATCCTGCTTTATCTCTTTTGAATTCAGGGGTTGCAATTCAAGGTAAGTTCTTGTTCTTGTTTTTGGTTCGGATCTATGTTAGGGTTCAGATTTGAGTTGTTCTTGGTTCAGATTTGAGTTGTTCTTGGTTCAGATTCAAGGTAAGTTCTTGATTCAAAGCTGAGTTCTTGTTCTTGTTTTTGGTTCAGATCTGAGTTTTTGCTTCGATTTGGTTCATCTTCAAGATCACCATCTCATTTGAGTTCGTGTTCTTGGTTTAGATCTAAGATAGGGTTTCATTTGTTTGAACCCATATTACATCTCTTTATCGATTCAGGTTCAGATCTAATTAGTTCTTGGTTAGATTTCTTCAAAAGAGGAACTAGGGTTTTGGTGATTTTAACAAATCAATTTTTGTTTCTAATTTGTTTATCAATTTCTTCAAAGGGTATGAATAGACCAATGTTTAATCAATTTCGGATGTGTATGACTATATGAACAGACCAATGCTTCTTCAACATAAAAAGATGAAGATGAATGTTTATATAAACATAATGATGTGGAAATTAAAATCTGATGTGGTATATGAAATAAATAAAAAATATAAAAACAAGTACATGTCATCAAATGGACAACCGGCTAAGGGTTTAGTAGGTAAAGGAGTACATAAAATGGTATCTGTTGTTTAAACTCCGATACACTAAATGGTAAATTTTAAAGTTCAATACATACAATAGCAAAACATGACAACTTGTATACATTTTCGTGAACTAAACCCTAATATATAACATGTGTGTATGATAAAAAATAAATTGTATATATAAAATTAAAAAACATATATATATATATATAGTGGGAGGTTCAAATGAGAATAGATATTTAGGTGAGAATAAGAGACTTAATCCCGGTCCTTCATTTGATTTGATTTGATGGTCTACATTTGACCCTTCATTTTATTCATTATCAACCATGAATTACAACGAGTGAATTTATAACGCCCCAATTTTTTAAAAAAACACATATCAGAGTAAAGCAACATTTATTTACACAAAATTAAAGACGAGTTCTGCACTCGAACTACACGTCTTAGTTACAAAATTCAAATTACATCGAAATCAAGTATCCAACTGTTGAATAGCGGAAAATATCTTTGTTTATGAGCTGTCTTCACTGTTCCGGAGCTCTGCCACGATCTGGTCCTGAAAAGGATAAAACAAACAACAGTAAGCATAAAGTTTATCAAGCACACTCACTTATCCACCACCCTAGGTATGTACAAGTTACCACATAATCAGATGATTATACAACAATCAATTCACATAATACTGAAGCAGTGCACCGACAACGATTTTACTTCAAAACTGACTATCCAAGGCACCCCAGGAGTTTTACGTCTCTTTTGAGACCACAGTGGACTACCCAAGGTACCCTAGGGGTTTTATATCTTTTCTGTGCCTGAGTGGTGTTTTCACTCCATTTACACAACTATTCACTACACTTAAACAATACACATAAGTTACACATTCATATAATAATGAAAAGTACACTCACACTAAGATAATCAGTAAGTTAATGTAACTCACCATGAAGCGTTATAATCAATAACAATCAACTTTAAACTCTCTAATTACTTTTATATTGTATTATCCACTTTTCGATTCACCCACACTTAGTTTTCAATTCTGATGTTTCAATTCAGGTTTACAATTACCCTAATTAACTCTCACTTTTCGATTGCTCAAACACCATTTGCGATTACTTGATTTGCAAGGTTCCTGACTCATGGTCCTACTTAACTTTTTGATTCAGTAACAACCATTGATTTTCAATTCAATCTGATATTTACCCACTTGTCTAGTTTTCGATTGCTCCATTACACAATTTACGATTGTCGATTTACCCATTTAATTTATGATTGGTTAAACGTTGACAAAAGGTTTTCAATTCAATTCCCATCAAAAATTTCCGATTAAAGTCTCTACACCGATTTACGATTCTAGATTTGGTTTGCGATCCAAGTCCTGAGGAATATCACTAATAGACTTAACCCATGGTGATTTACAATTCCTACTCCTGCACCGTTTTCGATTGGCCCATACCTTTTGATTTCAAGAACTTTTTCGATTTTTCTTTTAGCTCCTCCGATTTAAACGATTCAAACTCACTCAAAAGTTAATCAAATCGTTTGATTCTTATTGCAATCATTCCTAAAATGAAATGAACAAACCCACCGGTCTAATCTCACTTCCATTAGTTCTTGCATGTTTAATTTCTCATTTATGCATCGATTTCTCCTTTATTTATTTGAACAGCCCCGAATCAAACCAAACCCCCAAAATTCTCAATCAAACAGTATTAATTTGATTACAGATGAAAAAGGATTGTTACGTGATCGATCCCCAGCAGTTTGATGCACCAACAAAGGTGTCCCGATCCCTTTTGCTCTCGGTTCTTACGATTTTCACACACAAACACCACACACATAGTATATTACGGCTACAATTACCAATCTAGGGTTGTGTGCCCTAATTTTGGGGTTTATACCTTTCCCATCTTCTTTAATTGACACTATAAGTCCCTCACTTTGATTTATAAACTATATGCCTAATCATAAATAAAATAAAATAGCCAAAATCCTTATTATTAATAAAATATTACGACATTTATGAGTTACGGGCATTACAAAATTGCCACCGTTAGATCTATTAGATCAACATCTAATTGATGACTAAGATTTGTTTTCTCATTCTCATCTAAATATCCATTCTTACAACAACCCTCCTATATATATGTGTGTATATATGTATATATATAGGGGAGAGTTCAAATGAGAACTGTTTTTTGTACAGAACTACGAGAACCAATCTTAGTCCTTGATTAAAATTAATAATTCGTTAATGACTCATTAATGACGCATTAACGAGAGGTATTTTAGTAAAATCAAGCCTCACAAGTTAATGACGGCTCATCTGGTTGCAAATTACGGTTGGGTAAATATATAAAAGATCAAAATACCCTTATTAACGAGTCATTATTAGTGTTACAAACAGTTCTTGCAGTTCTCGATACGAATAACTGTTCTCGATTGAACTTTTTTCTATATATATATAAATCGGGTGAGGTTATTGTAAGAGGTAAGTTTTGATAACAGGGATGAGAGGCAATCTGTTCATTAGATCTGACAGCTATAAATTTGGTCTTTTATTTCTTAAATCAATTAATAAAATCATACCGTTAAGGGCAAAATCGACCTTTTAGAGTCCTCTATTTTCACGTTCTCTCTTTGAATTCATTTACAACATCCAGCAACCACAATACGTGATTCCAAACAAAAAAAATTGATGCACAAATTCTTAAAATACTAAAATTAATTCATTTACAACATTCAACAACAACAATATATCAATAAATATATTGATTCACAAACAACCAAACTTCAAAATATACCAGAAATGATGATCTAATTGGAAAAGATGCAAATCGAGCTTTCAAACAACATAAATCAAAATTGATAAATAAACTTTTTAACATAGAAATTAAATCTAATGAACAAAAAAATTGATCAATGAACCTTCAAGCCTTCCAACAACAATAATCAAAATTGATCTCGAACCTTCGACCAAAATGATGACCAGAAAGCCCTAACTCATCCTTGTTCAAATCGGAAAGCAAGAACATATCTTAACGTGTTATTTGAAGCCAGATCTTCGATGAAGCAAGAGGAAGACCTGATTTACGACATATCGACGGGATGCTAGTGATGGATTTGTGTGGCGATGGTCATAGGGGCAGCGTGTAACCTCCCACCATCTTTCTTTAACATGATGAGCATAAATAAATTGATGCTACTAGCCATCACAAAAACACCAATTACAAACGTTGCACCAAATATTGATTGTTTAAAATAACGGGAGCGAATAAATGTAAGATTGTGTGAAACAGATAATTGATTAAAACTTGAACGCTACTGTCGCCGCTATCATGCCGGAACCTTGCCCTTATCAATCCTCGAGATACCTGGAATATGAATAACAATGGGTAAGCACAAAGCGTAGGAATGCAACACCGCCATTTTGAGAAACAAAATTTTCTTTTTATTTTTAAAACCATTCTTTTAAATTTATTTAAGTTTCCAAACTGCGTGAGTTCATTTGTAAACATAACTTATAATAAACCTGTTTTCATGATTACATAAACAGCGGAAGATAAAGTGGCTAATTATTTACAATCAAAACCAGCCATATAAAACCACATTGTTGGTGTTACCGTGACAAACAACCAACCATATAAAAAATATATACAAACATAAGTAGCATAGTAAGTGTTCCTCCCAAAACAAACGAAATCCATCAAGCACCCAAGCTCACGCGCCTAAGAGTCACATGTACAATGGGGAGAGTATCTGTTAGCTAATTAAAGCTAGCGAGCATAAGATAGCATAAAGATCAACATAAGCATATCATATCACATAACATTAATAATCATCAGATAGTGCTATCCTAGCATCTCACGATGAGTTGGCGTAATCAGAAGGTAACATAATCTTTCAGGGTAGCTAGCCCGATTCATTGCTCCTAACTGGGGTACCAAACACATCAACCGCGCCGGTGGGTGAGAGTAAAGCGGTCCACCATTGGGTTATGAAGTCAAAGACTCCATTTGGTACAGCGGGAAGCTGATCCCCATCATCATTCGAGGAACATTGGGCTTACAAGACCCTAAATATCTGTCCAGGTACCGTTGACGCTATCATTGACCCACAAGCCTCAAGTCATCCTAGACCTCGTGCTGGCCTCGATAACGGACTATAAATAGTCCTCATGTCCGGATCCGATCACAAACACATAGTTGGCCCGTTCAGGGTCTCATAGCGCGCATAAAAACACATATCATAATCATGATTCATATCTTACACTATTCAAGTGCATATCAGATCATTCAGTAGGTATTTCATGCATTAAATAATATAGTTTACCTTTCTTTGATTTACTTCTCAATACATGTATTATATAATATAGTTATATTAATTCTTATGTTATCCGATACTCACCTATACAGCTACAACAGACATATATAGTGTTCCGGCTCTTCCTGATAGTCGGGTTCACCTATAACACATTACTTCATTTTTAGACATGATACACAGAGTACAATACCTAGGATACTGATATTAATCCTCTAATGATGTCCTTAATCCAGTTATTGACCTAAACAAGCTTCCCATACATCAAAACTGTTTGTTGTTACTGGGCAGAACAACATTGCGGCCGCAAGGGCTCTCCTTGCGCCCGTAAGCAACCACTTACAGACTAGTGTCGAATTCCAGCCCCCTGTTCTGTCCATTTTCATTTCAATCTCAAACTCAGTTATTTCTAATCAACTTCCAGTGTTTGTAAATCATATGAGGTACCAGAAAGAGTCTAAAAACATACAATTTATCAATTCTAACAAACTATACAAGATTTGGAATCAATTTTACCAATTTTGACCCATTTGAACAAAATCCTTAAATTCAATCAAAACTAACACTTTAATCCAAGAATTTGATTCCTAACCACTTATAATTGATGTAGGAACAGATTGGTACGATAAAGTTCCATCGTTAATGGCCAATTCAAAATTGACCCATTTTAACCTAGAGCTTCAAAGAATGAAGAACAAAGAGGAACATGAACTCACAAGGATGAGGAATAAGATGAAGATGAGATTATGAGCGGATTTCAACTTGAATTTGCAGCTGGAAATAAGGCTTGATGATTTTTCTTCTTGATTTCCCTTCAAAGTGCAAGAACAAAGATGAGATGAGAGTGTATTTGTGTGTCTGTGTACGTATGTATGTCTGTGGTTGTAAGGGGGAGACCGACTCAAGGGTCTCATTTATCCATTAACGGGTATTTTGTTCCCCTTTTTTAGCTTACAATTTAATACCCGTTTACCCGTTTCAACTAATGGGGATCTTTTCGAAATTCTTATCTTAAACCGTTTATTATTTTATTATTTTTATCTATTTTTGTTATTATTTTAATAACTCCATTTAATAACTATTTTTCATCATTTATACTAATAACTTGAATATATATATATATATATATATATATATATTTAAATTATTTATTTAAAATAATTGACGTACTAAATTCACACACGTATAGGCCCGTTTTGAGGATGTTACATTAACTCTAAAAATTCAAGCTTTGACCCATTTACTCATAAACTCCAACATGCAAACACCAAATCAGTGTTTTAACACCTATTAAAGAACAAATAAGTAGTAAAACTTGATTAAATCATTACCAAGATGATTGCATGCAACTCAAATCAATAATCTTTCACAAATTAAAGCATAATGTCTCAAATAATACCAAATGGGTCAAGAACTCTTACTTTAAACACTTAGATTTACAATCCTTAGCTTAATAGAGCAAATTGAGATGAACTTCCTCTTGTCACCTCTTGCTTTTGGCTGTTAACGTTTTCACTAGCCCCAAACACACACATACACTCTTGATTTTGACCAAGATGTGTATATATATACACAACTTTTCTCTAATGGCAATTTGTACCCCTCAAGTTCCATTATTTCTAACATTAGAACAAAGTCATCTCATTTATAACATTTAAGTACTTACTCATTAATAGTTTAAAATCCTCAAACTTTTAAACTCTCTCTCTATATAATTTAAAATTCAAATTAATACTATATATATAGACAAAAGTTCAAACGAGAACTGTTTTTCATACAAGAACTGCGAGAACTGTTTTTAAAGCTATTAATGACTCATTAATAGGAATAAGTTGGTAATTTATATATTTACCCAACCATGAATTACGTCCGGATGAGCCATCATTAATTTGTGAGGCTTGATTTTCCCGAAATAACCGTCATTAATGAAGTATTAATGAGCCGCCAAAAATCTTAGCCATTTATTAAGTTTAATCAATAGCTAAGATTGATTCTCCCAGTTCTTGTACGAAAAACAGTTCTTGTTTGAACCCTCAACTATATATATATATATATATATATATATATATATATATATGGGAGGGTTCAAACGAGAACTGTGAGAACCAATCTTGGTCATTCAAGTGGTAAGTGGAATTCATGGATGAAGAGCGTGAGGGGATTGAGTGTGGCAAGGTGCATGTAAGGAATTCA
>JAUEJL010055683.1:0-19674 GCA_032274825.1 Drosophyllum lusitanicum | reverse complement strand
CCCATTGTATGCAAGTTGTTGTATACTATGAAAATTATGGAAAAGTTTATTGTATACAATGGTAGCTAAAGACTAGATACAGAAAAAAGTTGTTTGCATACAATAAAATTTTTTTGAAAGTTAGTTGTATTATTTTTAAGAATTTAAAGTTAGTTACATATAATGACAATTAAGACATAGTTAATTGTATTTTCATGCATTTTGCCCCTTTTTTTGGGTTAGTTATCAATTTCTTGAAAAACATATAGGTCTTGCATGAACTTTGTTCGGTTTTTTTCATTTCTTGATATTCGATTACATACATTTGATGTCGATCTTTCTCAATTCGGTATTGATATTCTATTACATACATTTGTTAATAAGTCAACCTTCAAATACTTAATATAAACTGATTGTTTAATTCAAATTATTAGAACGTCTTAAAGACTATCTAAAGAGTAACTTATTTTGATGGATGGTTCTTAATGGAATTCAATTTCTTAGGAATTAAAGTCATGAAGCAATTGGAATTTGAATTTAATTGCTTAGACTTTGTGTTTCGTAGTCCAACCAGGAACGTGATTCCACCACGACTTACCACCAATCACCATTATCTGCCGCCATCGTGATGAATCTTAATCGCTTAACTAGAAGTCAACCCTAATCGCATAATCATAAGCAACAATTCAAGATGAACCTTAATCACAAACCTATGAAGAACCCTAAATCTAAGAATCAGAAGCAGACTGAAAAGACTAGAGAATCTTAATCGTGAAGAACCTTGATCACAAAGAAATGAAAAAACCAAATAAAGACTCTTGAGGGTGGTGCAATGATGGTGTTGGTGGAGGTTGTGGTGGTGGTGGGTAGAGGTGGTTGTGGCGGTTAATGAGTGGTGACTGGGGTGGTGGGTTTTGGTGATGGTGGATGTTGCGGTGATGGTAGGGGGCGTCGAAGATGGCAGCTGCGGTTATAGGTAGGGTGCTGTAATGATGGTGGTGGTGCTGGTTGTGGAGGTGGTATTGACGGTTAGTAAGTAGTGACGACACACTTTGGCCACGATGTTGATGCCACTTCCAACTTCGGGCACCGTCGACACCGCCTCCAACCCCGGCTGCCCCAATGCTGACTCCGTTCGATTGACGTCGTCACTTACAACTCCGACCGCTCATTAACGATGGTTCTAATGTTTGTTTTTTGATTTTGACAGTTTTTGTAATACAACCAAACAGGTGTTCAGGGGATTTGATATCCTAGGGTTTGAAATAGACGTACCAAGTGTCCGAAGGGACGCACCTCTTGTGTACAAGTTATTAACAGATTTGGATGGATTGTTGAATTCCAGTCAAAGAAACTTGAATCAAACAAGAGTATGAAGAAATTGACAATTTCAAATCCTAACAATTTTCACGAACCAAACAAGTCCTAAAACTTTTATTTCTATATACTAAATCATTACTGTATCCTCTACTCATTAATTAATAACATGCATAATTCATTCATTCTTTTTTTTAAACTCTAATTTTGATGTTAATACTTGTCCTATAAACAAAATTTAGTATGAAAATAGAATAATACTTGATAAAAAAAAAATATTTGAGGTTTGGGCCACCAATAATTGTAATTGTTTAGAGGGTTTTCATATGTGTCTCGATGGGTGGAGGGATAAGCCTTGAATGGCCTATATTTGTTTAGTTTAATGATATAATGGTTGGTGGAGATGACGGTGATAGATTTGGTGTTATTCTTGTCTTTTAATTTTACCCCATTATTTAATATTTATTATTGATATGTTTAATTCTTTTTTCTCCAACATTTATCATACTTTCGCCCCTCACTTGAATGATAGTTGCCCTTTGGGTGCTTGAAAGATGTGAACAGGGGAATTCTCAATCTTTATGTTGTTTCTAAGCATCTCCAAAGAAAAATTCTATTCATTTTATTTTACACACTAAATAATAATATGTAAAATCTATAAATACTTTTTCTTTTATCATCTTTTCTTAATTAACACTTTTCTTGATTTAATAAGTAAAATAATTAATAAAAATATTTAGTTTATTTTTATGATTTTAAAGTTTATTTTAAATTTTAAATTGTTTGTATAACATATGCGTGTGCTTTTTAGCTTATTTTATAGTTTTAACATAAAATTGAATGAAATTTAAGGAACGAATAGTGCATGTATAAAAACTTACATAAACACAAAACATGTCATTGGGGTCAAGCGGGGCAAAAGGAACGAAAGGTGTTTATAATGTTTTCAACCACCACCTATGTAGATTAATTCGAACATAATAGAAAGCTAGTTATGCAATATTACTTACTAATATAATACATTAGAAAAACTACATTACAACGAGTAGTGTTATGAATAATTCACATATACATGCTACAAGCAAATAGCAAGACAAACATTCCTGATCATATACAACCAGATGTGGATTATTATGACTACGCATCGTGATATTCAAGGATAAACATGAAGAAATAAAGCGACTATATAGTTAGGGCCGGTTCTAAGAGTTTTTAATGCTCCGTACGAAAAGAGTTACTAATGCCCCTAACGTATGAAATTTACTACGCATAAATGAGATATGTAACATAGATGTATAAACAAAGAAGTAGGATAATTTTACTTAAAAAGTTTGAACCGCTACACGAAAGTTACAAATTACCTAAAACGATGCCTACGTGCATTCTTTAAAGTAAATTCATCAATAATCTTATCATGTTTAATATTAGTTAGAAATTGATTTTCAATACTCAAGATTGCTAAACCATTCAATCTTTCTTGATTCATGGTACTACGAAAGTACGACTTCAAAAGTTTAAGCTTAAAAAAACTTCTTTCAGCTGATGCAACAGTAACCGGTACAGTCAACAAGAGTTTATACACGAGTAAGACATTTGGAAACATGTCCATCATTTTGGCAAAGTCCATAGTCCGAATAGATGTCCAAGGACTATCTACATCAGATGTTTCATCCAGCAATATATTCTGTAAAATTTGTAACTCCATAAACAAATAATTCTCATCAATATCGCATTCATCACCATTTGTTAAAGCCAATTCAAGATTCAAACAACATTTCTTTAATTCATCATCAAATAAAGAAACCAACTTCGATCCATAAAAAAAAAATCCAAAAATAGATTTTAAATGTTTCATTTGTTCAAAACTACTTTTCAATTGAGAAAGTTTCATATCCACTAAAACAAGAAAATAATATGTTTTAAAAGCTTTTTAAGAAGATTGTTGTTCTCTTTTAGTATTTGAAATCTCATCAAATTATTTTTTTTCTATAAGAAATGCATTTCATAGGAAATTTAGGTTTAACTCCTATTGTATTTGCAATATCTTTAGCATCACTAATAGCCGAGTCAAACTCATTCTCCTTACATTTTTCAAAAAAAAATAACTAATCCCTCCAAATTTCTTATTTCAACATCAAGAAACATATCTTTAGATTGTACCTTCTTACTTATCAAATTAATTATATATAAAATTTCATACCATATGACCAAACTTAAAACATATTCAAAGCTCGAAAGTTCACCGTTTACCAAAAATTCAGCATCTCTACAAACCTTTACATCGTCACTTACTTGTGCTAATTGTATTACTTTTACTCGGGCAATTTGACTCTTTATAGCTTTAACACTTTCAACATGACTTTCTCAACGACTAGCAAACAATGATTTTAATGTTAATTCATCTATATGTTTAAGTAACACACTTCATCTTTTTGTAGAACTAGAAAACACCATATATAATGTTTGACATGTCCCCAAAAATGTTTTTACTTTGTGACAAGAATTTTCCATGTCACATAAAATTAAATTAGGACTATGACACCCACATGGCATATAAAAGGCTTTAGGGTTTATATCTAGCAATCGGTTTTATACACATTGGTGTTTACCTTTCATATTAGATCCATTATCATATTCATGGTCTCGCACGTAATTTATATCTAAATCATGTTTTTCTGAAGCATCTTGTAACACTTTAAAAATGTTTAAACCAGGTATATCTTCTGCAACTAAAAACTCAAGAAAAAATTCTTCTACTTTTATTAGACTACTTACCATATCAACACATCTTATGATCAAAGTCATTTGTTATTTATGACTCACATCTAGAGTACATAAAAAATTTACAGAAAAATATTTTGCTTCTTTAATTTTTTTAATAATTGTATTTTTTTTACTTTAGACGCAAGCATTTCGATTAACTCATTCTGAACTTTATGACCAAGATAGTGATTATGAGTTTTTTTATCTTGAATTAGCCGAAAGTGTTGTTTCATTACGAGATCAAACTCAACAATCATTTGAAATAAACCTAAAAAGTTATCATTTGAATTCTCATAAATTTTTTCATTTGTTCCACGAAAAACCAAATTCTATTGTGCTAAACATTTGACAATATCAATAATTCTTACCATAACATCTTTCCAATGTTCACTATCCTTTTTAATCTTTTCTTATAATTCTTTGTCAATGGTTTGATTTGCATTAAGTCTAACTAATGTTTCATTCCAAGCTCTTAAATTAATTATATGCTAAGAACTATTTTCATGCTGGAGTAAAGTTTCACTTAGATGTCTCCAATCTTTTATCCCCTCACTTGCCATATTACTCCTAGACCGAACAGTTTTAAATAACTTACAACAAAAGCAAATAAACTTTATCAAGCTCTTTTGAATAAACCAACTATTTTCTATCAATTGTATCACCATTTCTTAGTTTACGAGTGTAAAAATCATAAGAAAAATGCATAGGATTTGCATCTTCGGGGAAATGGAAATTAGTTTCTATTTCACTAGTAAGTCATTTTTCACCAAGCAAGTCTTTCATTTTACCATCTAAACCATCCCAAACCCTTGGATAAAAAATGTTCAAATCACTTGGTTTATCAACAAACTCATTAGACTTATGCATTGGATCTTCAACATTATTACTTAACATCATTAGATTTACTTATCGGATCTTCAACATCATTTACAACAAACTCATCAGAATTGTGTATAGGTACTTGAGAATATTCTTTTTCAACATTTGTTTTCCTAACATGAACATGTTCATTTTCTTGTCTAATAATAAATTTATTTAGTGATCCTTGTAATAAATTAACAAGTTCTTATTCTTTTTCTTACGTTTTATATTTTGACCACCTGATGGTTGTGATCTATGAGACATGTTAATATTTAAATCAAGCAACTAAGTAATCATGCAGCTAAGCATATAAAGCAAAAAATACATAATACAAATTAAATCGCAAGCTTAGAAGGATAAAACCTGATTAAGCTTCAAAGTTAGTATAATTGATCTTTTTCTATTTGAGGCAAATGTACTTTGATTAATTTTGTAACATTTCAATAAACAAAACACAATCAGATTCATTAAAACACTAAAATCAGATTTTCATAAAACACTAAACAGATTGATCAAAACACTAAGAATCCTAATCACTACTTCATACAATCTATTTAGTGAGATCAGCTACTCAAAAACTTGATACAATCTGTTTAGTGAGATTCATTTTCTAAGAATCATAATCACTAAATCACTAATTAGATTCGCAATGCTTAGACTTTTGATTGAAATTCATTTACTAAGAAATTAAGAATTCCAATCACTGCTTGATACAATGTGCTGAGTGAAGTGACAAACATCGCAATGCCATTATGCCAATAGAAAATTATAAAAAAAACTAAAACAAAGTTAAAAATCATATTTAAGATTCATATTCTGAAATTATAAAAAAAATCATATTCTAAAAATAAATCAGATTCAAAAAGGTAAAAACTATACCTTAAATCAAACTGCAAGTCTTTTTGAAAGTAGGCGACACTCGACTGCAAGTCTGCAAATCAGATTCTGAAATTATACCACCACCCATTAGCAAATAAATTGGCAACTCGGCAAGATGGCAACCGACGACCGGCGAAGACTACTCGACAAGTCGGAATAGCTGGAATAATCGAGTAATCAACCAGAAGTTGATTGTGGAATAGTTGGAAGTTGGCGACTGAAAGTTGAAAACTTGAAATTGACTATCGATATTTCGAAATAGGGGCAAGTCGCCATTGGGACTTGGGAGTCGGCCATGCCAGTTGCCTCTTCGGTTTCTTCCGTCAAAGTCATGTTCTATTTTATTTTATAAATGAGACTAAGTGTACATGTATTGGACTGAAATTTTGATGTCCCTTAGTCCTACCATTCTGGACCTACGCACAGACCGCACATGTATTGAGCCGGCCCTGTATATAATCATTAGAAGAGATGGATATTTTTGTTTAGAAAATGTATGAGAAGTTGGTAAATTCATAGTTATGAAGTCTCAAACTAATTAACTAGTGCATTGGAAAGCATTGCGATAAGCCGGTTTCACCGATCATGATTAAGGAAGACTGGAAACAATTTCAAGGACTTTCAAGTGAAAAATGGTTCCATTTGGGTGGAGAACTTTCTAATATTATGTTTTGGATCTGAAATTTCATGAAAACACAACATAATCAAGAAGATTAGTTTAAATAAAACAACCAAGAAGCGATAATCATAGAATTATTTAAAACTCTAAATTTTGGACAAAAATAAAAGCAAAAAATCTTTTTCGTCAATGAATTATTAAAAATTTGTACCTACTACAATAAATAAGTGTCATAAAAATCCAAAAAATCAAAATGAACTTTCTTTAATAAAAATTAAAACGTTTTCGTTATGTACTTAATTCTCTCTCTCTCTCTTTCTCCATCATTATTCTCCTTGTAAAACCAACGCTCTTTGACTTCCAATTGTATTCCTCTGTTATCGTTACACACACTAATATGTGTTTTGTGTGTGTAAAAAGTTTGTTGGATTTCCTCTACCTCCGAAATATCTGGTAGTGTGTCTCAGATCTCAACCGTCTCTCTCTCTCTCTCTCAGTTACACTGCTTTGTGTTTGATGCGGTTGAAAACTAGCTCTAACGAATCCGAAATGCTGCAAATTGATTGGTTTGATTGTATAATCGAGTTGTAAATATACTTCAAGATTTCAGTCTAGTATTTTGATATGTCGATGATGTTGGATCTCAATATTGATATAATAGTGTCTATTGATGATTCTGGTAGTAATCGCGATCGGATTGATTTTGAGACTGAGAAGAATGATTTGGAAGATCGTCAATCGGAGATTCATTCCGGTACTTCAGTTTCATCGGATGTTTTAAACGCCGACGACGATCCTCCCGTCATTAATGCTGCCGACGCTGATGATGAAGACTCGGTATCCTATACCGCAAGTAATATCGAGAAGCGCTCTTATCATTTCGGTATCATTGATCAATCAGGAAAACAGAACGAGATTTCAAACGGATCATCTGGTGGTTTGTTTACGAGGCAATTTTTCCCGGTTGGCAGTGATTTGGAGTTGGAGGAGGCAATAACATCGTCGCCGTTGGGGACGTCTTTGTTTGGATCGCAGTGGCTGAATCTCAAGGCTCCGGATCCCGCTCAGGCGCCACAAAACCTTATAGTGCCGCCGCCGCAGCAAGCGAAGAAGAGTCGCCGGGGACCGAGGTCTCGAAGTTCACAGTATCGTGGTGTGACGTTTTATCGTCGGACTGGTCGATGGGAATCACATATCTGGTACGATGCACCCCCTTGGCCTTTTCTAATGTCAATGCTTCTAATACGCTAAGTCGAGTTAGAATTTTTTTTTACTACTGAGAAGGCAATAAAATTGGAAATCTTTGGTCTATGAAAATACCTAAAATGCTAAATGGAGCCGCATAGCTGACGATTGCTTAACGCACAGCCACATATCGTTCCCATTCCCGATTGGCTGTGTATGGATTAATAAATTTGAAGTGATTGCCATATGAGGTGGCACTGTTTTGAATGTCTATTGCTGTACTGTTTCATAACTAGATCAAGTCTTTTTTATTTTCTCAGGGATTGTGGGAAACAAGTGTATTTAGGTATGCAGTCTGCTTAATATCTCTTACATTGTTCATTTCTTTAATTGTATATTGATAACATTGTCTGATTACAGGTGGGTTTGACACTGCCCTTGCTGCAGCTAGGTTAGAGTTTCTTTGAGCTATCCTCGTGACCCTACATATTATATTTGCTATTGTGGTCTTGACTTATTGGATGATTGTAATTTTAGAGCTTACGACCGGGCAGCTATCAAGTTTCGGGGAATCGATGCTGATATTAATTTCAACGTAAACGAATATGAGGAAGATATGACACAGGTGGGTTGGGAATTACGTTAGATACTTTTTGTCTGATTGGCCTATAACTTTCTTGACTACTGTAAACTTTAACATCTCCAAATTGATGCAATAGGCAAAGAATTTATCAAAAGAAGAATTCATCCATATATTGCGTAGGCAGAGCACTGGATTCTCTAGAGGAAGCTCAAAATACCGAGGAGTGACCCTTCATAAATGTGGCCGATGGGAGGCTCGCATGGGCCAGCTTCTTGGGAAAAAGTAAGGAACCGTTTTGAAACTTTCATGATCTTGATGCTTTTTGGATGAAGTACATACATGATGTAGTTGTAGCATACTTCTCAATTGGATTCACAATTTCATAGTTAATGTGTTTAGGAGTTAGGACCTTTCTTTAATTATCTACAAGATTACAATGCTTGGTTTGCAGGTATGTTTACCTTGGATTATTCGACAACGAAGTAGAAGCTGCAAGGTTCTTGCAATTTAATGATTCCACAATCTTTGAAACTTAATGTGTTAAGAAATCTGAATGCATTGTCTAAATAACATATAGAAATTTTGATTTCTTAATTCAGGGCATATGACAAAGCTGCCATCAAGTGTAACGGCAGGGAAGCTGTCACCAACTTTGAGCCAAGCATCTATGGGAAAGATATTAGTTTGGAAGCCATGGATGAAGGTATTGATTGCTTATAAGTTCTTTGTTGTTTCTTTCCGGTATGTCTTTACAGGGGTGAAGATGGAACAATTTATTGATGTCTGCTTCACATTACTTGACATAACTCATTTTACGCAGCAAGTGGTCATAATCTTGATCTCAACCTCTGGGTTACTTCCACTACAACCAGTCCAAAGCCAAAGGGGAATCACAATGTTCAGAATGTGAATATGAGCTTTACTGCTTGTGAATTACCTTCTGATAAAAAATTGAAGGTATGTGAAATGATAGAATAGTCGATTATTTTAAGCTTAGGCACCTTTTTTTTTTCTTTCTTTCTTTTTCTTTTTTTTTTCTTGACAAATTTTGGGTTTTGTGATTCTTCTCGACCCCTATATATTGAAATCCTCAATCTAATTTATGTTGGAAAAGCTGTTCGGTTGAATATGGGGTCGCATTGGTAACTAATAACATATCTCCTTTGTAAATGCACAGGTTCAGGCTCGACCCCCGGCTTGCGTGGGTGAACAAACAGCAATGTCCACACACTATCCCGGATGGCCTAATATGTACCCTGGTTTTACACCAAACTTTAAGGTAAATATTCCTCGAGTTTTCCCAAGTTATGTGATCCAACAAAACCTTTTATACCCCCATTCTCACTAAAATATATATTTCAAAATAGATTAGTAATTGAAACCAAACAGCCGAATGGGCGTTTTTTATTTCTTTTTCTTTTCTTTTTTGATGAAGAATTTTCTATCTTTAAACTGGGAGCGTTATTCAAACTATAAAACCTCGAGTTTGTATTGGATATGTGGTCTGGTTTTAAATGTCCTGAGCGGGTTCTAAGCCCATATCTATATATCCAACTGGTTTAAATTGTGGTTTGGTTTTTGGTGCACCCCAATCGCCTGTTTGTAAACTAACTTCAACCACTTTCTTCCAGCAGGAAATAGCGGTAGGAAATGGATCTACAAGCGTTCTTCCTCCACCAGGATACACAAATGCAGCATGGCAAATTCTAAGAAGTCATGGTGCGACTCTTCCAGTTACTGCAGCATCATCAGGATTCTCTTCGTCATTTCTCCAAACAAATAACAAAAATTACCACAATCCTTCCCCCCAAGCGCCTACGGGCAACTTCCTAAACTACGCTAACCAAATTGGTTAAACCAAACACTTTTATTGCTTCCGTTGGCAAAGCTTCACTGGCATAATTCATTTCTGCATTTTGTGTGTATAAACAACAATACAAAAAAGTGTGAAGCATTAGGGTGATGAAACGGGGACTCACCATATCTCTGTTGTGTGTTGTTTTTGTTCTGTTGACGGGTTATCATGTTAAAAGTTTGTAATGCAGTCGAATATATTAGCAAAGAAATAAGCATGTAAGGTGTAAACACCAAAAAGCCCACATAAAACATGCAATGAAATCACCAAAAAATCTCATCCAAACGTATCAAACTTTTGCATATTGATCATATATTAGAAAGGGAGGAGATTGTCTTTTAGCTTTGATGTAATATTAACCTTCCTAGAAGAAAAGACGCTGTAAATTAGGAAGAAACATTCTGAAACAAAACCAGTTGGAAATTCTACGACTCTATCCACAACCAAACAACAGACAAGCATCAAGATTTACTCGCTCTTTAAAAAGATGACACGGAACAGACCTGCTCATTTCATTTTGTCAAAACTAGACAAAGTTGTGAAAGTGCATATTCTTTACATTCCAAATACCCGGGTGCATACATCGCCTGAAGTGGGCTTTTGGAAAATATAGTCACCATAACCAGGCAAAAAACGGTCAAACCCAGATCTTTCTACCTCGTTTCTAGCCTCATGTTGTTGACCCTCCCCCTGCAACTGGCTATGCTGCTGATGATACCCGCTTGCAACAGCAAACTTTGGCTGTTGGTTAAACAAAGAAGACTGGTTGTAGCTGTGCTGGTGTAAATCCACCAGCCCAGAAGTAAGACCACCAAATAAATCATCCCGTGAAGAAGGAAATTGCGTGGTGTAATGCTGCTGCATTGTCGGTTGAAAGAACTGAGGCTCCTGATGCTGTAGTAGGCTGGCAGCAGGTCCAGGTTGTTGCATGAAAGGCCAGTTCTTTGTGTCCTCATCAAACGAGTTGGATGAAAAGGAAGTGGTCCATGAGTTTGTCAACCCAGTTGTAGCAGGATCAATATAATCATCGCTGCTATTGCTTAGATTCCCCAATAACGGCGAGCGATAATGAGCGTTTGGTGCAATCCTCATATACTTTCCTGGAGAAAGACAGGAGAACAAAATAGTGCCAATTAGTATCTTAAATGGTAATCCATACAAACTACAGAAACATGTAATCGATAAATTATAAATATCTCATCAAATCAAATAAGAATCTTATTAACAAAAAAGGATCTATGTTAAGCACTTAAGCTAATACAAAATATATGTTGTTGACAATGTTGCACAAAAGTTAATGTACAATAATCTGTACACTACTTTTATCACTAATATTAATAAATGATTCATTTAATTGTCTCGTCATAAAGAAGTCAGCAAGTAAATGCGTGCAATATCCAAGCAAGTAGAAACCAATATGGATATAATCATATAATAACATTTGACCCAGTACCCTTGTTATAAGAAATTGTTTGATCATGAAATTATTCAAAAGATTAGATAGGCATTATAGCTATGACACATACAAAACTCAAAAAACCTAGATAACGAACTGGTAAAACTCAAAATTGTCCAACTGATCCTCAAAACTAATTAATTGTATCTGGCCATACCTTCCTTCAAAAGTAAATGCAATATTACTTTATCTTTTAGATAAATCCTGAATCAACATAACCTCTTTGAGCATTAGTAACTGTTACACATCTTTTGTATTTCTGAAAAACAGCAACTGTTGCACATCTATAGCATATGACAATGTTCCACAAGGTCTTATGCTATAGATGTGCAACAGTAGCTGCTTTTCCACAAGGTCTCTCAGCTTCTCTATTATATAGACACCAAAAGGCAATTACAGCTATTCTATTGCGGTTTGGATTATTTCAGATCTGATTCCTAAATATGTGCACAGTCAAATATTGCACTCATATTGAACTGATGGGATAATTGTAAAACTTGACTTAACACCTACTTCGAAGTAAACGTTTTATATCAAATACACATCAATTATGATGATAACAATGGGCAAATATTAATTTCAGCTAAATTTTTTCCAGAAAGAGATGTTGAATAGTATGTCACCAAATAGAACTGTTTTAAATTTAAATGGACAGAGGGAGAAAACACAACAGATATACAAGTAACAAGATTGCTTACCACCACCAGAGCTGGCAGCAATAGCCTGCTCAGGTCTCAAGCAGGCAGCGGAAAAACCAGGTGGGGGTTTACTGGTCATGGAGAATCCTGGTGGCGTCAAGTTCTGTGCCCTAGTTGCTATTGTTTGAAATGGGAAAAAGATAACAATTAATAACATGTTTTAGTTAAGATGAATAAAAGAATACCACATAAATCCATGTCGAGGTTATCAAATTTTCTAAAACTTCAAGGCAAACAAGGTTAAATACGTATAATGCAAGTGTCAGAGATATAAGTACGTACCAGTGGTGCTAGGAGAACCCAAGTCATTTTGATGATTAAAATATCCATGTTCTTTAGCAAATGAGAATCTTGATTGATCGTTATTTGAATAATTCCAAGAAGAACAGTACTGCCCATCTTTTGCTTCCAACAATCCAGCCATGGTTTGAGGATATACCAAATCATCACCGTCTAAACCCATGGACAAAATATTGGATATTATACTCTTTTCCAAAGCATCATCATCCACTGGTGTATCATCGTGATCAAGCCGTCTCAAGTGTTCCACGATTTCTTCATTAGAAAACGAATTAGACCCTCTGTATATCATATCTGATTTAGCTAAACTTTGAAATTTGTTCTCATTAAATCCATCATTCAATGCTGAATGCATAAACGGGGACGCTGCTATAGTAACTTCTTTATCTGTAACACTGTTTAGACCAGTATGTTCTCCACTAATCCTTTGATTATAATATTCATCATTCCACTTGGCAGAATGAGAAGGAACGAAAGGAGGGTTATGACTTAATGATTCCTTCGATATTTGATCATCAAAAGTTGGTGAATTTTTTAGTAGCACGGTTTCGCTCTCAACATCAGAGGATGTATTTAACATCCACTCTTCTTCTTCAACTGAGCTTGCATCTTTAATGGAACTTGATCGCCCAATAATATCTACAAATGTTGTTTGTTTGGACGATTTCATAGGGGCATCGTTGTCCTTAGAACAAGGCAGATGATCACCTGAAACTACATCCTGAAAAACAATATCACGGGTTGCTCAAATCAGGTCAGGTAATGGATCAAAAAGGCAACTTTTCCATTTTTTGATCCAAATTTTTTACTTTTTCATTTTGCCACATCTGGTATGACATTATTAACCCTAAGAGAAACATGAATATAACAATTAGAAGTCAGTCCATCTGTGTAAAAGGCCATAACTGGTTTCTGTGGTTCAAATCATTAACTCGAGTTTTAGACTGCTAGAAGGTTATGAGTTGTGACATATAGATAAGAAAAGAGTTGAATTATAAATATCTTACTTTCAAGCCACCATTACACACAGGCTCCTCAGCAGAAGCACTGTAGTTATTGAATTGATCAACTACAGTTGGTGGCAACATACTTCCTGAGCGTCTATGCAGATATTGGGTGGCACCAACTATTTCCTGAACTCTATTCCTGAAAATAGATTATTTTAAGCAAAAAAAACATCATTAAAGTTAACACAACATTAACTCATAAGGATTGTATGAAAAACTTTGTTATCAAATCTTGTAAAAAATCTCAACTTTTTTAGCTAAAATTTGCTAGACACAAAGACAACACCAACTCAAACTATAAAGATAGAATGAAAAACAAATCAAGAATATGCCTATAATAATAATTACAATACCTAGTATGAACAGCAGCTACTTCATCTTTACCAAAACTATCTTCTTCAGCACCAATAGTATGCAAATATAAACATGTAGGATTGTTGCAAGGCTGCCAATCAACAAGTAAAAATGAACTACCAAGGAAAATGAAACGAAAAGAGTGATAAAAACAAAAATCATCTCATATATACCGTATTCCTCAACCATGCATGACAATATTTTGCGGTCCCAAATGATGCTCTGCAGAAATTTCATTCAAATGGCAATCAAAATTGTATATTTCTGACAAGAATTTCACATATGTGTGTGTGAGTGAGTGACAGTGAGAGTGAGAGAACTGGAAGGTGATGTGCTTACTTTAGAAGCCTACCATCCAACACATAACCATGCACAGATTGAATACATGTCACTGCTTCCTCCTCTTTTGAGTAAGTAATATATCTGGAAACATAAGAAGTAAGAAGATCAAGATGCAATACTTATCATTACAATAATACAAGAAAATTAAGACCATTACGTACACACTGCAAGTATCATTCACAAACTGCTGAAGAGTCCCACCCGCCGTCCGAGAAAGGGAAACCTTTGTTACTTTTCCATATTGACCAAAATAATCTTTTTGCTGCAATAACTGCACCCCAGAAAACTCTAACATATTAACAACATAATACACAAAATTAAGCAAGAAAAACGAACTTCTTTCAAATTAAAATAAAAGGCTGGAGATTGCATACATCTTCATCAGCAAGATCAAGAGGCAGTCCAATTATGTACGCCATTTTTCGCTGAATTACTCTAACATTGCTAAGGTCCTTCCTTCCTTCATTTGATTTTGACTTTGGTTTTTGTGCTTTTTGTTTTCGACTTGAACTATTGCCAGCCACCCTGTGTGCAAGAAGCAATTATTATAGAACTAATATAAAATGTAACCAAATAATTAAAGAAAATACGTGCATCAGAACGTATTGTAACCTTTGAAAATTTGCTTCCACAATCCTATCCTTATCATAAGGTGTCCGACACGCAGGACAGCGCCCTTCTGTTGCATCCTTCTCCGCCATGTCCATTATATGATGCCAACACCAAACACACACCTGCATTGGTAGTGTAACAGGATCGATATAAAACAACAATTAAAAGATTAAAACCATATGTTTTATGAAATATATAGCAGATCTAAAATAACCCCATAAGCCTTCATCGAATTGGATAAAGTAAAAACAATTTATGGAAGGGAGTTTAATAATAAGTTGAAATAAATTAGGCCAGACCAGCCATTCGAACACCATCTGGTCGATACTGTAAAACCTTTCTAAAAAACAGCAAGTTAAGGATCGAACTTGTGTAGGAATTACTGTATCAGGCTTCAACAAATATGAATTCAAAAAGGGATGCATTGTCCATAACCATAGTACCATACTCCATACCAACATGTGATGTGAGGTAGTTAACATAATTAGGAATTAGTACCCCAGATTTATGCAAATAACATCTATCATTATTCAAATAATTGTTCTTTTCTATTATCTACCTGTGTTAACAGATAACAACAATGACAAATTTTTCAGCTTCAGACATCTAATCAGCCTAGCCTAAGATGAAAAATTGATTGCATTACCAGCATTCAGTATTATAAAGTATTCGATACTTGATATAGCCCACTTAACGATGCTAGCCAAATTCTCTTGACACAATACCTACCCAACTCAAACGCATCAAGTTAGACACGACCTATAAATTCATTTTGTTCTGTGTAGAGTATGTTTTAAAGTCTTAATAGTTAATACATATATACCAGAATATCTATGCATTGTTGCATATAAAAGAAGAAGGAAATTTTGACAGGACTATCATCACTGCAGATTTAAACTAACGATGGGACTAAAGGTGTTATCCAACTTTATTACAGAAAGGATGGAAGATTAAAATACAGGTATCAACACACTCCATTGAAGACCTGTTGCCCTAAGTGATCATCAACTAAATGTGCCAAATTATGAACATCAGGGGAAAACATTGACATATATACAACTAAATACCAACATTATGGATAATGGTATAAGCATAGAGTATGAACAGAATGTCCTGACATCTATGTTTCATATTAATGATTTGAATAAATTAACAGATCCTGTATACAGAAACTGCACAATTAATCAAACACGCCAACAGCCAAGAAATCAACTTCAGAAGCAAATAAACTGTCCCGTGACTGCAAATCCAAACCTGATAACCACATTTGCAGGGATTTAACTGTTGATCAGTCCAATCCATCTCTTCTGCACACAAAGGGCACTTTTTTTCTTCTTCACTGCTCATGATTCCTCTGAAAAACGCATCAACAACCAAAAACCAGAATAAAAATCCACCATTAATCTATTCTCACTAACCATGAGCACATACATTCACCATCAAAACCCTAATTACATAAATCCGACTCAATAAACCCTCTCTCAGTACACACCAAACCGACAAAATAATAATGCATTTCACGTAATTAACACCTTCTCGCACTGTAAACTCGTAAATATACCAATTCAACGAAAAATCCTTCATTTTATCATCGTCTGTACTCTATACACCGAAATACACATAAATGTTGATGAAATGTATGACACTAAAATGCAAACAATTAGGGTTTAGAAAATCAAACACTTGAAGAAGAACTAGCAGAGAAACTTACAGTGATTGATTGTACGAATGATCGATGAAACAACAGCACAGAGAATTGCCGAGAAGAATCGCTAGAGAAAGAGAAATGGGAGCAAAGACCCTAACTCAGGAGTACGGCATAAAGAAATAGAAGCCACAGGATTGAGAGGGTTTTTTTCTTTTATGATTATGAAGATGGGGGTTTAATTTATTTAATTTTATTTTATCTATATATTGTACTTTTTGTCTTTTTCCGAGGGTTTACTTATCACATTGAGATATGGATTTTGGTGGATGATGGACCACCGAAGTCTTACCACGAGGGTCAAGGTACAGACTCTCCTCGATCACACTCTCAAGTTTAGGGTCATGCTTTTAAACATATCCTAGCACAATACATGTGTGTTGTTTTGATGTATGCTATGGTTGTTATAATAGAATCTTAGATAATATGTGTGGTTTGATTTCGAGTAATAAGGGTGGTAGTCATGTTTGGGATAAAGACGTTGAAACCTAGTGTGATAGATGTCGAACTGAATTCTGAGATATATAAATGGAGGTTAATTGTGATTAAAATGAGAATTGACAAGTTCAGTGATCATTTAGTTCATATAAAGATAATTCTTACTAAGATTAATATGTATGTGCAGTGAATATAAACTAGCAAAATACATGGGTGTCACTTGTTGTATTTATATGTTTGGTGTGACAGATTCTTACACAAAAAATACATAGGTGTCACTTGTTGTATTTGTATGTTTGGTGTGATAGATTCTTCTACAAAAAAAGAGGGTTTAATTTGAAGTAATAAGACCGGTAATCATGTTTTTCATTTCAAACTAGCTAAAAGACTTGGTGAAGCTTAGTGTGATAGTTATCACATTTACCTTGTAAAATATTTTCAAAAAGGGGGTTGATTTTGATTAAAGTGATAAGCAAGAGGCCATTGCCATTGTCTTTGTTGTGTTTTGATTTTAGTAATGTTAATTATAATTCTATTTTGATACACTTGAGGAATAAATCTTAAAAATATTTGACATGGTTTGTTTCATGCTTATATTTGATTTCTATATGAACTAGCAAATTACATGTGTTTTGCTTGTTGTATTTGTATGTCTTACATTAGGAAAAGTGGCTGATAAAGTTTAAATATATTTTAACCTTCAAACTTTATACTTTATAGTAGGGAGTTTGAAATAATCCGAACATCCTTTTCGAATATCCAAAATTATCCAGAAATTCAAATATCCAAAATTTTGGATATCCGAAATTCGAATATTCGAAATTTTTGATTCGGATATTAAATTTTTAAAGTTTCGGATATCCGAAAAAAAAATTATTGCTTATTTATTTACTTTTCTTAACATATATAGTTGTATATACATGTATTTTTTTGAAGCATATTTGAGCTATTTTTTGGTGATAATGTTTAAAATATGGTTATTTAGTAATTTTATTTATAAAAGATTATATAAAAATATACATTTTGAAATTTTCGAATATCCGAAATTTCGGTTACGGACTCGGATACCGAATTCAGATATCCGAAATTTCAATATCCGAATTTTCGAATATCCAGGTTTGAACACCCCTGTTTCATAGTAGTTTAACCTCAATTTTTTATGTGAACTTTTTAACTCTAAAGTTTAGTTTAGTGGATAGTAAAACCCCTAAGTTTTTTCAAAGTAAAAATCTTGGGTTAAAAAAATTCTCATTAAAGCATTAGAAAATAAAGTTTATGAAACTATGGTCGTATTAATCATTAGATTAAACTTTAGGGGTGTTTGTCATTGTCTTTTCTCTCTACCAAACACCCCCTAAAGTTTGACC
This sequence comes from Drosophyllum lusitanicum, assembly GCA_032274825.1. Taxonomy (NCBI): domain Eukaryota; kingdom Viridiplantae; phylum Streptophyta; class Magnoliopsida; order Caryophyllales; family Drosophyllaceae; genus Drosophyllum; species Drosophyllum lusitanicum. The sequence continues at coordinate 1,354 of JAUEJL010055683.1, read as the reverse complement.
AGAGAAAAATATTTGAGGGTTACATTAAGATGTGTAAAATTTAAGGGTTATAACATATTTAATCCTTCAGGTGATAATGATAATGGTAATATTTTTATATCAAGCCGGTGAACGACTTGTAAAGGTTGATGTGATAATTATCATATTTATTTTGTAAAATACTTAACAAAGTGAGTTATTTTTTTATTTAAGTGAAACAATAAGTCCATTAACCATTGTTTTTGTGGTTGTTTAATTTTCAAATGTTAATCATAACTTTAGATATATAGGTTTGTAAAATAAACTCTTAAAAATATCGCAATATAGGTTTGAAATCCTAAGGATTTCAAACCCTATGGGATTCAAAATCCCTTGGGATTTTAAATCAAATCAAATCTCTTGTTTGGTTCATGTAAAAGACAATAGGATTTCTAGAGCAAATATGGTGAAGGAGTTGACCACCTTCACAACTTGACTGGCTCGAAGACGGGGAAGGGCACCGACGGCAGAGGTGGGTGCGGTGAAGGGCGACAGCGGCTGAGGCGGTGAAGAGCGACGGCGGCGGTGAAGATCGATGGCGGCGGAGGCAGTGAAGGGCGATGGCGGGGGAGGCGGTGAAGGGCGGCGACGGTAGCAACGGCGGTGAAGGGTGACGATGGTGGAGGAGGCGGCGGAGATGTGGAAGAGTGGTGATGGAGACGAGAAAGGGCGACGGCGGAGAAGGGAAAGGTTACGGCGGTAGCCGATTAGGGTAATGACGGAGACGATGGACAAAGGGAGATGACAAGAACACGGAGACGGTGAAGGACAACGGTCATGGCAGTGGTGGTGGCCGACAATGGTGATGCCGATGACGGTTATGGCGGTGACCGATTATGGTAGCGACGGTAAGAGTGAAGAGTCGGTTGATGTGATGAAGGCGAATTGTGAATTGTTGGTTAGATAGGTCCTGATTTTGAAATCCCACATATGAGGAATTTAGAAATACCACCCCTCCCCCAAGGATTTTGAAATCTCACACCTATAAGATTTGAAATCTCAATCCCTTTCTTTTTATTTTCAACTAAACACGAGATTTCAAAGGATTTGAAATGCAAATCCTGCAAAATCCTATAATCTAAAAAGACCTTAGACTACCAAAGTACAATTGTCTAGCTTGTGTCAGTTGTGTGATAGATTCTTAGACCAAAAAAATAAATAATAAAAGTTTAATTTGGGGTAACATCGTTAGTAGTTAGACCACCCGCATCGGAGTGGCTACCCGATGTGGGGTTCCGTCGGGTACCCCGGGAACACCATTACTGGTGGCCGGGTTCCGTCGGGTTCCCATCCCTCCTAGTTCACGAACCCGTTGCGGGTTATGTTATTATTTTTT
>JAUEJL010055672.1:0-19676 GCA_032274825.1 Drosophyllum lusitanicum | reverse complement strand
CTTTTAGGCTGCGTTTAGCAGGAGAAAATTTTTATGTTTTTCGTTTTCTGTGAAAAATGGTGGAGTTTTAATTTTCTGAAAAAAAAAAATATAAAAAATGTTTAGATTAAAGTGTGAAGTTTTTCTTTTTCATAGAAAAATGGAAAACATGTTTAGTTAAAATGTTTTCTTGAAAAAGTTGTTTGAAAAGTATGGGAGTTTGAAAAAATTGAGGAGTTTGGGAAAATGTGAAAAGTGGGGGATTTTTTTGTTTTCTTGAAAAAATGTGTAAGTGAATATGTTTTTAATTTTCAGTTTTCATAGAAAAATTTCCTGAAAAAATGGAGGATTTTTCTGGAAGTGAACGCAGCTTTAATTTTTACTTCTACTTTATTATTAATACGGTGTTCACTATGGAACACACCTTACGATTTACAAATTTTTCGTTATGTATACTATGTTCATTATTTTTCTAGATTTTTAAATTTTACTTCTACTTAATACGGTGTTTACTATTGAACACAATTTACGATTTACAAAATTTTTTGTTATGCGTACTATGTTCATTAGTGTACACAGCCACTCCTGACAGTTATCAAAACCATAAATACGGTGTTCACTACCGAACACAACTTAGGATTCACTTTTTTATACTTGGCTATGTTAACGTGTGTTCATTGTTAAATACATGATTTCCCTTAAAAACCATAAAGAAAATCAGTTTTACTAGTGAACTGAAAACGAAATATAAATTTTAAAAACTCAACAAAAAAAAAGAATGACATAGAACAAATAAAGAACATGAAACAAGAAATAGTAATCATAATTAAAAGAATAACACTAATAGTTTTAAACATCTATTTAATGAACACTAGTAATCATAAAAATAAGGCAAAAAATAAGAAATTGAAAAAGGCTGTGAGAAACACCAAACAAGAAAACGAAAACATTTATGAAAATTTAATGGTAAACACACCATGAAGATAGGTGTAGTTTGGCAGTGACAGTGATTTCCTCAAGAAACCCAAAAAAAATCAATAATAACGTGATGCAGTGTTGTAGGGGCGGAGATGCGCCGACATTTGTAGCATGTCGACCAGCGATGGTGGAGAAGACAGAGGCGTCTAGCTTGTCAGCGGCGGTGGCGGCTTTTACGAATAAAAAAAGAATGTTGGCGGACAGAAGGGAGAAGGGGTCATGGTGCTCGGTGGCAGACAGAAGTTTGACTGCAACTAGTAGATCTGGGCGGTGGCGATTAGTGAAGATTGACAAAGGACGGTGGCAGCAAGCTCCAATAACGCTGGTTCTTATCGGAGGATGATGGTTGAGTAACTTCCCTCCTCCGACAACCTCATTCAATGGAGAGAGCGAAGGTCAGCGTTCTGGTCATCTGGAATGGCTACGATCGACAGAGGTTGGGTTGCTTCTAGGCGGACAAGGGTCGGTGATGGTCGAGGAACACTCATTTCTCCAGCGAGCCCTCGAATGTCGACCATGGTGGCTTTTTTTAGGGCGGTGGCTGTAGAGACACCATAGAGAGATGAATTTAGGGCTAGTTTTTTCTTTTCTTTGTTTTTTTTTTATGAGAAAGATGGGTGAATAGGGGGGGATACTGGTTAGATAGAGGGAGAGAAGAGGGGAGAGAGGAGGGTTTATTAAAAAAAAAACCCTTTTCTATTATTAATAAATATCATTTAAATTCTAATTATTTATAAAACTCTCACAACTATTTATAACAATTGATTAAACAATCTAATGGTCAGGCTTGTACTTTTTGTAAATAAACACTTTTCGCATGAACTTTTATCTCTCTCTCTCTCTCTATATACATACGTACGTATAATAAATGACCCAAATATTCTTGTTAATAAGTCATTAATGAATTATTGATAGTGCTACAAATGATTCTCACAATTCTCGTACCAAAATCTTTTCCTTTTAGACTTTTCTCGGCTAGATATTTATTGAATTAACTAGTTATAGTTAAATATGTTAGATCATCAAATTGCTGAAATATTCTTCAAAATATTTTAATGTTCTTGAATATATGAACTTCGGTGATTGGGTGATATATCCATAAGTTCAGTCCGACTATCTTTAACCAAAATCTATTTTAACATGTTGCTCATCTCATCAAACCCCCCACCCAAAACAATGGAAGATGAAATAGAATTACAAGTACGACATCATTGCATGTCTCATAAAGAAGGGGATATTTACTTGTTGAGGGCAACGAAAGCAAGTGAAGTCAATGATCATAATATCTAAGATTAAATAAATTAGGGTTTAGTATAGGCCATACGATATGCTCTAACATATTTATACAATCAACCCAATTTATCTTATCCTAAACCCTAATCTACGTTATTATCTCTAATCTCTAATAATTAATAAAATCTAATCTACACCATCTTTAATAGGTAGAACTTACCACCGCCCTTGCTATGCGATTAACATCTTGTCCCTTAAGTATGATAAAATGTCTCATCACTAGCATCATGACTGTAACCTATAAAACTGGAGTGTTTGCCTTGACAAGATTGAGAAAAGTCGAGTATAGTTATCAAAATAGACCACCAAGCAAAATACACCGAGATGTGACATATCATGCTATTATATCCTCCTATTTATCCTTCTACTCGTAAGAATATTAGTAGATTTCACATGTCATCTTGTGATTAATAGGAGAATAAAGTAGGAAAAAACAGTAGAAGAATATATCATTTTTGAAATACATCAGTATCCATCACATTAATGTTATTTTAATAAACCAAGGAAGCATCACATATTCTTAAACGAAATCATAAGTTAAATACTATACATATATAATCATTATTCTTTCATCCCACAGTTCCTATGAGCCATCGATACATCCGTGGGTATCCATATAAAAGATTCATGAAAAACCGATTAGTACTATAAGCTCAAAGAGACTGGAACATACTCCGGGTTGACCATCTGTTTGGGTTGCTTGGTTTGACCAATGGGTAGCAACCCTCTAGGAGATGAGGAAGACATGGAGCTAGATAATGTGAGTGCGCTCCTGGCTTCTTGGAAGTCTGTGTCATGAAATGCACTCCTCATTATATCGAAAAACAAATCATACACCTTTGTTGCTTCGGATCTCACCTGTTCATCAAAATTACTACAATCAGAGAGTAAAAGGACGAGCTTATTGCGCCATGACTGCGGTCATAAAGGAATAGCCTTAACTGGTTGCGTCAAAACTCAACACAGATCGAAGTGGGTGCATGAAACCAGTGAACCGGGTTAGATCAACAAATTTAACTAGAACGAAAAGGACCAACTGGATCTAGTAGGTTGAAAGTTGCCCAAAGTCTAATTTTTAGTGCATATCTATACTATATTATAAAGCATTTAGGCCTTATACTTAAACTCTTACAGTTTAAGTGTTTTGAAATTACTAAATTACCCCTCGTATAAATTAAATTAAGTAACTATTAGATATAGTTAATAAGATTCTTATATTCTATTTTAATAACTAAACTTTACATATTTAAGAAAATCAAAGTCAATACAATTTTTTGAAAGTCAAAACCAATACAAATTAACTTAATTATTAAAAAATGTTTTTCATAATTTTTTTTTCAATTATGGAGAATAGAAAAGTAAAGGAAATGAAAAAAAGATAAAGAAATAGACATGTCACCAAACGAAAATTATTCGTTGTCACCATATTACATGAATACCATACTCCTTACATCTTGAAAACGGACATGTTAGCGAGTAAAAATTATTCGTTACCGCCGCATTACGCGGGTATCTTGCTAGTAACCTCTAAATTGTTTTTAGTCAACCATCTCGACTTTTACCATAATAATATTGTTTCTGTAACTAGTTTTTATTTTTCATTATTTATAAAAATTATAAAAAATGGACAAAAAAGCCTTTGAGTATCAACAGACCCAACATGTGTTGGCCCATTTCAACCTGAACCAATTTTGGCTAAGTACCGGCCTAAATAATCGTATATTCACATAAAACAACAAAATATAAGGGTTATACACTTATAAGTTATACCTCATGTGAAAATCCAAAATACTGCATTCCATCGTTTAACATAGCCTGCACATCAGCAATCAAATCCATAACTTCACTGTACTCCAGTCGCTCAATACGCAGCTCAATCTTTCGTAAATCCAGAAGACTATTCCCGCCACGGCTCCCAGGACTTTCGGTTCTATTCCATAAACCAAACAGCAACGGAATAATTTGCAATCCTTCCTTGTCAATTTGCCACCGCATCTTGGTGATCACATATTTGCACTATAGCAAGCATTAAAGTGTAAGATTTTTGAAAACCAACAAAGAGTACTAAAGTTCCTTAGTGACTTTATTTGATACAACATGACCTGTAGTCAACAAAATAATATTTGACCAGGATCATTATTAGCAACTTACTCCAAAAAAATAACAAAACAAAAAACCAGCAAAGGCGAGAGAAATTCACCCAATGACCAATGGGGAACTTTGAAACATAGAATAATCAATCACAGCAAAATGGGTAGATATAAAAGAAAGTTAACAAAACAACATATCAGTTTCATAAAAATCAGCAGTGATAGCTATACTGTTGTTGCAAACAAAGATTCTCAGGAAAAATGCAAAAAAAAACACCATGTTTAATAAGGATGATGTAGTTTAAAACCGAGTCTATTTGAATTTACAGTTCCACAATTAATCATATAGTAACTTTTCTTACAAACCGGTAGTTTTTTAGCTTTTTTTTTTCCTTTCTTCACTTTCACAAGAAAAATGTCTTCTTTGCTACTTGCAACAGAAGGCTAAAGCACTCTGGGATCCCCGGATCCCAATCCAACAGATGGTTGTTATAATGCATTTTAAATTTTCCATACCATCATACCGGCCTTTCGGTTGCAAGCAGTTCAACAGTCTTCTGAAATTGCGAAATTTATCAAACTTCACAGGAATTGACAAATTTCAACAGAAAGAATCGATACGCTGGCTACTTTTGAGAAAAAGAGGGTCATACTTAAAAACTGTGCACTTCTCTTTGCAAGAATGATGGTATGTTTAAGAAAAAATGAACAAGGTGGATGGAAAACTACTCCTAATACTATAATACATACCTTCCTTTGGATAGCCTCGGTCATCATTGTCTCACTTGCATTCTTTACTTTGACATCTGATCTTTCTTTAGAGTGCTCTGCGGGATCATGTGAAGGAGCAGATATTGGATTTGTTCTGGTTGGTTTCCCTCCAATTTTCAGGGCAGGCAGAGTTCGCTCAGCCTTCAACACTGGGTTGCCCTGCTCAGGCTTGTAATTGTTGCTCTCTTGAACCAACTTTTGGTCGGCCCGAGTCTTGGGATGTAGTTTACAGTCGGGTTGTAAGGGCAGGAGAGAGGAGTCACCACGTTCATGGTTCAAACTACCAGATTGCTGAAGCTCCTTATGTGAATCTCTAGAGATGGCAATCTCACCATCCTCTGGATCATCATGCTGGTTGAATATAATGTAACATAAAAAAATGTTAGATGCTTAGATGCCATTTCTTCTTTTTTTTACATTATGGATAGAGGTTACAATCCCATTTACATATGAATGAGCTAAACCGGTTTACATCTTGTCTGTAACGAGTCAAACGGCTAAAACCAAAAAAAAATCGATCATCACTGGGATCGCGGGAAGTGTATTTTTTGATGAATAAAACCTGCTGAATCATTTTAATCGAAAGATTAGGTTATCTTTGATATAATCTAGTTTTTGTATTCACACGCCAAATATCTATTAGAAAAATAAAGTTTTAGACAGAAAGTGTTTAGATCAAACCCAGCTTGATCCGAACCAAAATTACTTGTTTTGACCCATCACACATTCTACCCAACCCACGCATTGTGTATTTTAAATGCATATAATCATAGGGATGGCAGCCAGGTGGTTTCGGGCCATGGATCCCCCCTGTCCTCATTCCCGCTTAAAAAAAACGTGGAAATTTAATTGAAGATCCCCATTAGGTAATCGGGAAATAACACGAGGAATAGGGTATCCCCATTTATACTTTTTCTGAAACTGTTACAAGGTTATTTTCCTTGTGTATGTATAAACTAAATGTTATTTACACTAGGACTCGAACCATATTCTTAGGTCTTCAATTTTTATTTTTATTTTTGAACAGCATTTATTCTTACATCTTTATCCGTATGAAAACAATAATTCTTGCCAGCACCTTGTTCTCAAATAAAGACATACTTGTTGATTTTCGTTTTTAAATATGATTGTACTTATTACACCACATGTAAGTTTAGTCAACGAGTCATTATGTAATGAGTGGTTGACTTTTCTTAATCATTCCGTTTTGTTTTTTGCGGCAAAGTAATTGCAATCATTGCAGTTATGGCAAAAAAAACATTATAGTTTGTGAAGGGGATAATTTGTGACTGATTTGAGTATGTAGATGCAAAAGAAACAAACCATCATTCTTGCAATCCAATTCAAAGGAAAATCACTCACAGGGTATTGGATAAAGTTTAACAAACTTTAGACCCAATTTTTTTACTCAATGTGAAGCTGCTTTAGCAGAAAGAAGTTTCGAAAAACTTAAATTTAGTAAAAATTATTTAAGATTGGCCACGCCGTAAAAATTCCCAACGGTTTCGCTCGAAAAGGCCTCGTTTTTAAGGTTGGTTCCTAAAAAAACCTTTAATTTTAAGGAAAATGATGGGAAATAATATGAGAATAAGAATTTAAAAACATATAAGGAACAAACCTCTAGAGTGTCTTGGCCTTTTTCCAGAGTGTACATAATTGTGCTCACATCAACACCCATAAATTTGACCTCTATGGCTCCTGTTCTTGCAATTTTGCTCCATTTCCTTGCAATTTCTGTTATCATGTCCTGCAAAATTATAAAAATATGATCCTTTTTCTTGTTAAGTTCACCATAATGGTTACTTCAACATCTACTAGTTTTAACATGAGTGCTTTCAGGAGTACAAAGCATATTCACAGCAGATTGGATTCACTACATTTGTTCAACTCCAGTAAAGAATCAACATACCAGAGTTCGCCGGACGCCTGATCGGAGCTTAACAAAGTCAAACGACGGTCCATACTGCCGTTTCATATTCTCAGTCTGCATCTGCGTCAAATCCATCTCGGATAAATCTGTCTGCAGCAGATCAAATGCGTCCTCCGACACTTTCTTCGTTGTTCCCCATTCCTTCCACGTATCATCCTCCGCGTCATCTGATTCGTTAGGGATGTGAATTCGCGCATTTTTCCAGCCTAATACTCCGCTGTTTTCAAAGACAATCAGAATCAGAAGGACGAGTAGTAAACGGAAGTTAATCAACAAAGACACCGCCGGCGCTGCCGATCTCGATTGACTCTCCATTGATTTCGCTTTGTTAAACGGCTATATGTTTTTAGCCAACAGCTTTTCAAAATATAAACATTCTTCTTCACATGAACATAGTAGCGCCAGGGTACCTAACAGGTATTTGAATACTCCATCACTCATTAGTCATTAGGTGAGAGTTCACAATTTATTGATTTAATGACCGGTTATAATAGACTTTTAATGAAAATTTAAAAAAAATGGGTTTTCTATATAGGTATTTGGTAAGGTGGTTGTTTCTTCAACTTAATATATTTACTAGTCGAATTATAACATGTGATAAAGCATAAATAAAATATATCAAACAATTTAAACCAACAGAATTATATTCATAGAACAATTATTAATCAAAATAACATATTTTATTGAATGTTTGAAGATTGAATTAAGGCGGACTTTCATATTTTCAGTAGTACTTATTTGTATACTACATTCATAGTTTTATTTGTTAGGTTATTATCATCATCACAAAGATGAAACCTTGAAAAATTATATTATGTGTGTAGAATGATTCTTAAAAATGATGTGAAAGTTCACCTTAACATAAATTATCTCTTCATTATGTTAAACATTGATAGCATGTAGTCATTTATGTGTTCAACTTCTTTATTTGTAGAAACAAAATTATCCTCTCTTAAAAACAATTTTGATAAAAAAAAAAGATGTCCATTGATATCATGTAATCATTTATCTATTCAATCTCTTCATTTATTAAACTTCTATGTGATACACAGTTAGTCATAACTATTTTTTATCAAAATATAATTATAAAAACATAGTATATAAAAAATGAGAGTCAAACATCTAAATATAAATAATTAATGCTTCTTAATTTTAAAATGTTAAGGATTATTTTAAAATATAATTTAACCATAATTTCTCATTGTTATTATATAAAACCCAGATTATAAATCATAACGAATATATAAATCACCTCATTAGCTCATAATAACATTGTTTCAAAATTCGGATGTCATACTCATAACCTTTTTTTTACATGAAAAGCTTTGGCAGTTAACCACTTACAAATAGTGTGTTTATTAAAACCATCACAGTTTAATCATATTTTATTATGAAATCATTGACATCGAAACACAGATTGAGTGTTTAACGTTGTATGATTATGTCAAAGAAAAGTATAACTAAATTAGAAATTCACAAACATAAACTATCTCATAAAAAGGTATTATACCATACTAATCCGTAGTAGATATATATTCTCATATAATTTAAATCAAAAATACATTATAGAAAATGATTGTTGATTTAGTGATTCCTAAAATAAAAATTAACCATAAATATGTTAACTGATTTACAGTATTATAAAAAAGATATGCAAAAAAGTACATATTTTCACTTATAAAAGATTAAGTGTCATTATTTTTTGATTTACACAAAATCAAATATAGTAACACGCTTTTTTAAATAGTTATGAAATATACTTTTTTTACTGGTAAAAAATTAAAAAATATATTTTTTAATATTGTGTTAGATTACGGTAAAATTTACATCAAAACCGTAGATAAAAATGAGACGATTATAAATGTATAATTATATTTATTCCGATCATTATAAATTAAAAGTTATAAAAGAAAAAAGATAAACATATACAATTAAATACATTCGTTAAATATAAACATATGATTTATACAAGACCCCATATATATTTTCACATAGCCCCCTCGTAATTTGTTCCATATACTTTGCACATCATTCTAATTGTGAAAGTCAAAATTAAAATATTTGATCAAAATTGAGAAAATGAGAGGTTTTGATTGGTTAATTGGATTATTATTTAAGAAAACTTTCCCAACAATGATATTCTTTTGATATATATAATTATATATAGATAGATTCGTCTCAACTCTATTATAACTTTATTTTGTTTTTTGTTCTTACATTTTTATTTAAAACATGGCGAACTAACTATTGAAGAGTGAGAAACAACTTTTAGAGTAAATTTTATATATCTATATATCTATTACCGACGATGAGTCAAAGAAAAGAAACTCAAATAAAACTATAACTCTTGATCAAACTCTGAATAAATCTCAGCCGTGTTAAATTGATGTTGATTTGGTCAATCCTCATTGGTAAAAAATAAACATGTTTCTTTATTGATAACAAATTAACTCCACCATTTAAGTTGATCAATATCTCATCTCGAACTAATGGCAACTATTTAATTTATCATTTAAAATAGGAAAGGTTGTTATCTAAATACAAATCGTGGGAAATATCTTTGAATAGAACCACTCAAACTTGGACTCAATAACAACAACAAAAAACATCTTTATTGCCACCCACAAACCTCAATCCCCTGATCCTCACCTACGTCACTTATCATAAAAAAAACTTGAAGCAAAATTATCCAAATATTGGTTCGATTGTGATGAAAGAGGAAGATCAAGCGAATTAATCAGGACTACATAGAGAGCCTTCGGGTGCAGGCTATGATGTATCACGGGTCAATTTTGAGCAATATTATCAAATTTTGTTTTGTTAAGAAATGCATACCAAAACAAAAAACAAAAAACCAAAAGGGACAAAGTAAAAGGCATAAATCGTTAATTTTTTATGCTTAGGTTTGAATATTAGATACTAGCTCAATTAGATTTTGCTTTAGTTGATTTTTTAAGTTAGTGTTTGTGCTCTATACTGGTATGTTTAATAATCAATTTGTTTAAGTCATGTTTTCAAAATTAGTTCTATATCTTGGGAGTTATGGATTATAAACCCATCCCAAGCTTTGATTTTAGCCATAATTGTAACACCGTGATTTTCAAATTCACCACTAACAAAAACTTTTTAAATATTAACGAATACTTGCAACAGTAGTCTTAAACCATTAATAGAATTAATTGCCATCACCAGAAAAGACGAAGAAATCCAATCATAAACAAACCTCAGTGCTACTACCGCAGTCTTTCCAAAAACCGTTACAGAGTTTAAAACCATAAATCAATTAAATAAACAGAATATTCGTTGGCACCAATCACTAAATCAAACTATAGTCTATGACTACCCTCCTCGAAACCACAACCTCTAAGCCACATGCACAAGTACAAGACACATTTCAAAAGATCAAGTGTCAGCTTACGCCTCGTGAGTCAATAGGAGTTATAACCAAAAACCATAAAATATAATCATACATATAGATATGACATTGAAGTAAATACCATACCCGACCCCATGTATTTGACCGTACCAAAAAACCCGCAAATCATATAACATTGAATGGGTCAAATATCCGCAAATCGAATAATATAATCAACCATACATAATCATGAATCATACCGCATCATAACTGCATACGTATCAATAAGGTGTCCTAATGTAGAGTCTAAACCCACACTAGATAACCTAAGGTTCATTACTCACGTGCCTGGACAACCTATGTACCCGGTAAGGTCATGACTCCCACCCGATACATAAATCCCAAGAGTATCGCCGCTTTCGCTACTCTGACAAAGCAAGTATAAGTACCGCGTTGTCGTTCAAGTGTAAGTACGAACGAAGCCGATCGCAATTTCAGCTTCTCCTCACACTCTCGTGATGCATGATCTAGCCCTGCTAGCCTACATCACTCAAGTACTTAAACACCAAGGTGTTCGCATACAATGTGTCACTATAGCCATTTAGAAAGACCAAGCGACCCGCATTCACTAGCACTTTAATCTTAGAAGGTCAAATCATACATACTTGGCCCGTAATCCTCAAATGAGTAATATCGTATACTACCCCCGCCCACTAAGTTTTAGCATGCACATAACCGTAAATAATCATATATAAATCGCAGTATACCCCAAATGATCATAGCATGCATATCACATGTTTAAACATACATATAACTAGTAGTTAACTTTAAACACATAACACGTACCATCAATCTATATATATATATATATATATACACACATATATATAACTGTTTACATTTCAAAAATTAAGTTTTGTCTTTGTACTCGGGTTTTGTAAATTCTACCGAACTCGCCTAGAGTCTCGAAAGTTGAAGCCGAACGATAACCGAGAGATTAACGAAGTGCAAAGACCTGGAGTCCAGAGTTGTGTGGAAAGGAATCTGTTTCAAGCATCGATTAATTAGGCTTTGGATACTGAAGTGCAAAGACCTGCTGCATAAAAAAGTTCGAAGGTGCAGTGTCATGTAATGTCGGTGTTGTTTGGTTTGATTCTGTTGCTGCATGGTAGTAACCTGTTAAAAATTTGAAGAGCAGCTACTTTTCTTTTCAATTATTCATTTTGGTTTTTGTGTTGCAAAGTTATTTTCTTTCATGTCTCATAGTATTCGTAGTTGAGGATCCAAGTAGATATTGGAAGCTGAAGTAGGATAAATTAAGGGAGGTTGATAAGCAAAGAAAACTATAAATAATGAATTCTTTATAGGATTAATTGTTGTAGATATTGAAGCAAAACGTTCCCGCTACCCCTTCCCTTTAGTTTTTCTAATTTGTTGATGGCTTATATTTAATATATGAAATGATATGATATGTTTTAGAATCCGTAAGATAATACTATATTTTTAGGAGAAATTATGTAAAATAGCTAGGAGATGGTGAACTCTTGGATCGATATTTTATGTGTTATTTTTTGGGAATATTGTTAATAGAGTTCTCAAAATGAGTTGTTATACAAGAGTTTGGTTGAGCAGATAAAAAGGTCATACGTTATAACATGTAATTTTAAATGCATGTAAAATGAGCTACAACTTGGCATGTTAACATTTGTTTTAATTTTATAGATTTTTAGGTTCTAATACATATGTATTTATTTTCTAAATCTAATAGTTTTGTAGCTCTTGGTACATGTCTTTCGAAATACAAGGTTGATCCAAAATATCAGGTAGACACGAGCAACAAACGGGTATTATACTACCAAAATGACATCAAATCTTCTGAAACGATACCAACCACTTGCTTAGTGTATATATGTATAATATATTAGTTGGTTTAAAGTTTTTGAAACAATAAACAATAATTTTTTTGTAACTTTTTAAAATTTCATAACGAAACCCAAACAACACAGGGGTATTATACTAATTAGATATTTGATACTATTTAGATTGAGTTTTATTTCTTGCATGTTATTAACTACCATTTATCTAATGTAACATGTTTTGTGTTTTTGTGATAAAGAAAGTCTCTCTATTTTAATGTTATATCTTTTTTTTTTATCTATACTCATGTGTTTGTCCATTATCTTTCAAACAATTATGCATTTTTTAAAAGACTATGTATAAAAGAAAATATATTAGGTATAATAGTTTTTTCAACTAACACGAACACTACACGGGTATTAAACTAGTTACATTAGCTTGGAACAAGTTACCAATCTAAATTGTCCTTACATGTAAAAATTAGACTCTCACATATACATAATACACTTAGTTTAATTTAATGATAGAAATTTACAACTTACTCCACTTCATCAGCAATATAATTTGTTAGGAGTTAAAAATTCATCTTGATACTAATTGTTAAAGTAAAACGTCACTTGCAAAATATGAATGTATACACGTTAATTATAACGTTGAAAGTTCATTATACTTATATGATATGATAATGTACACAATGTATTTATTGAACTTTGAATTTATTAAAATTTGTTTAAGCTAGTAAGGTATTTTTTTTATAACTTACAATAATTCATAATCTTAAATCAATAGAAATTATAAATTTTAAAAGGGGAAATGATGTGTGTAGTCATCGTCACATATTTTAAGTGTTGTTGCACTTACATAATACGTATACAAAGTTGATTATAAAAACATGAGTTGTGATTGTTATTTTTAAAAACTAAAATTTCCTTTTTTATTCTTATTTACGGTTTCAAAGACTGTGGTTATCATTTTTCATATATCTATGAAGACAAATTTGATTGAATGACTTTTTCATTCCATATGCAAAACATATATCATAGTGGAATGCAATTGATCACACAATTCAATCACTCGTTCCATTATAATGCCCATTCAATTTCCTAGTCATTCAATTCTTTCCAACAAAACACATAAGTTATAAGAAATTGATGTTTGTCTTAGTTTATAAGCTTAATCTTATTAGTTTATTAAGAAATTGTCATGAGATCCGATTAAGAAGACCGGTAACACGTTTCTACTTATGATTCGCGTCCAACTCAAAATTCACGGCTTAAGGTTTTGACGTAAGAAACTTTTCATTTATTAGCTATTTTAAGAAATAAAGAAAGATATTTAGTAGGAAAAAATTTAAAAAATGAAACAATGACATCATTACACTTCTTCTTTTAATATATTAATAAAAGATAAATAAAAATAAGAATTAACCTAAATATATTTAATTTTCCTCAAAAAAATTTTTTGCTTCATATTACGTTTATACACTTTAATGGGAAAAAAAAAAAAAACTTTTATAGAAAACATGACGGATGTCAGGCGTCTTCCCCAAAAACCTTACTCCATCGCCGACACTCGTCTTCCCTGTCTACCCCGAGTCCCTGACCATCGCCGACTTCGTCTTCCTCATTCACCTGAAGACCGAACACAACCTACAACTTATCCCACCGACCCACCGCAACCGCCACCGTCACCTCCACCTCCACCTCCACCTCCACCTCCTCCACCGTCACACCAACACCTAACCACCGCAATTAGGATTCTTCTCTCGCTCATGTTTACAACGTTCCCCGCCGGCGACCACCACGAATATATTTAGCCCCCCTCCCCACGCCCGCTCTCTATACCACTCGGCCTCTCTCTCGCCATCGGATAATACCTACTACCGGTTTCACCCTCCCCCACCCACGACTGGTCACGATCACTTCCACCCAACTTTTGGAGAAGACAATCGTCTGCAACCATCGACGAGCACAACCACCATCGGGAACCGTCGCACTGCCCATTCTGGTAATCGCTCTGCAATTGTCGTATATTTTATTGTCTCGCGAGAAACAGGGTAATTTTTTATTAAAAAACCCCTAATTTTTCGATCAAAATTCAGTCTCGATCCATATCTTCAACACTCACAAAAATGAAATCAAAACGTCAATTGATCGATTCTCTCACCTCCCACATCTCTCTCTACAATTCCCACTCTCAATCTTCATCACCATCATTATCAAACCCTAACGCTAACCCTAGATCCTCGATTCTCAAATGGTTCTCATCACTCACACCTTCCCAACGACAATCTCACCTTACTATCGTTGATCAAGCATTCACACAGCTTTTAATCCAATTGCAATTCCAAGTCAAGAATAACGGGCATGGTTCTTTCATCATCCTCCCTGACATCCCATCTTCCTCATCAAACCCTAACCTCCCCAGCTTCTGTTTCCGGAAATCTCATGGCTTGTTAGCAAGAGTGAGCGAGCTTTCTAAGTTCGAAAAGCTTATTCGCGAATCCGTACAGCTGTTTGATTCGAAAGAAGGTGAGAATCTGGGTTCTTCTTGTTGTAGTTGTCTAGATTCTGTTACTGTTAGCGATAATTTTGTTGAAAATGTGGATGCTTTTGTTGAGGCTATGGATGGGGTCTCAAATGGGGAGTTTTTGAGAGGGGAAGAGGGTGCATTGCTGGGATCATCGGATTGGGTGGAATTGAATTGGTTAAAAGTGAAAGGTTATTATAGTGTGGAGGCGTTTGTTGCGAATAGATTGGAATTGGCTTTGAGGTTGTCTTGGTTGCATTTGAATATTGGCAAGAAGAGAGGGGTGAAAGTGAAAGAGAAGTCTGTTTGTGCAGTGGCGGGTGTGGCGGCAAATGTGTATTGGAGGAAGAAAGGGTGTGTGGATTGGTGGATGAAGTTGGATGATCAAACAAAGAGGAAAACTTTTCAAACGGTATTGGGAACAGCTGCAAGATCATTGGTATTTTTCTCCCAGCTATTAAATTGTTACTTACATACTCGTTTATTTTAATAACTTCTTTGACATGATAGTCTATGTGACAAAAATAAATAAATCAGTTTTTGATGCTAAATGCTGTGCTATGTTGATCATTTTTTGGTTGGTTTCATTTGGGGTCACTAGAGACTAGGGTAATACCCAAGCGGTGCTCGGGTTTATATATGTTAAATATTTAAGTTTTGAGAAACTCTGCATACGAGTTATCGCTTCCGATCCTATTTAGTATTTATAATCCTGAAGGTTATTGATCAACATCAAAATCATTAGTGACTTAATGTCATAGTTATTGTTAATAAGTAAATAGTTCACCTATAGCTTTACAAAACGACGTCAACAACCTCATATTTTTTTGGATGAATGTCGTGTTATTAACATGATTGTTAGTGCGGTTGTTAGGAATATCATTTCAATTTAGCCATTCAAAGACATCATGTGGGTTTTGGTTTCAGAAGGTGTTGATATCCACAGAAGGCGGGTCTTGGTGTCGGAGATAGTTGATATCCACAAAAGGTTGTTTAAATTGATCTTTATCCATTAAGAATTAAGAAACCGAATACATTAATCTAACATATTTCTGAATTATATATAAAAACTCAGTAGAATATCAGATTCAGACCATATTGATCTGTTATATTGAAGTTAATAATAATAATCCTTTTGTATTGAATCATATGAAACCATTTACGTACATATTTTGTCTTTTGTTTTATGTTTTTTAAGCAAAAGAGGATGTAGATATCACTGAACTTAGCAAATATTGTGGTTGAAAACATCTAAGATCAAAGTGGCTAAAAGGGCTTGAGGAGAGCACCAAAATCACCCCTCTTAACCACACCTTTGGATCAACCTGACAAATAGTGAAAATTGCCATTACACAACTTCCATAAAAAACAACAAAGAAAATTAACAAGTGCAATAACCACTTTTAATGCTCTCTTTCTCCATAATTTTATCATATAAATAGTGTTGAATAGAACAAATTGCATGACAAACTACCTAACTTTTTGCAATTTCCCGTTTGAGGTTTCCAACTTTTATTTTCTTTATTTAAGGTATTAAACTTTTTTTTTGGTTTAAAAATGAATTTTGACCTGCCTAGCAGGTGACAGTTTCCCTCCTCCTCTGATTACCTTATCTGGTGACAGAAAATCGGCCTCCTCCTCCAATTGGTGTAGCCTGAATGCCAATAGTGGAGTCCGATCGACCTCCTCCTCCGACTGAGGGAGTCCAATTGACCTCCTCCTCCTCTAGTCCTCTGATAATCAAACCCACAAAAATTCTGATGGTGGTGGCGCATTGAGGGAGTCTAATTAAGGGTTGAGCAGAAGTCGATTAGGTGTAGCAATTTAAGCATCACAGATTAGGAAGCATCAACTAAGAGAGCCATTCGCCAGAGGAGTTGCAAAAATCGAGGAGTTCCATGAAGCATCACTGAAGGTTTAAGGAGTCACAGATTTCTGATTGATCAGGTTTAGGAAGGATTGAGGGAGTATTAGGCATCGCCAGAGCCAATAAGCGTGACCGGAAGTGGTAACCGGATGAGATGACCGGTAAACCCACTAAAGTCTCTTTTTTAATTGAAAAACAAACTTAAATACCTTAACTCAATAGAATAAAGTTGGGTACCTCAAACGGGAAATGGCAAAAAGTTCGGTACCTTTCTATGCAATTTGCCCAATTAAATATAATCACTTAGCAGGTTAGCATCATGGATAATCATATTAACAAAAAAGATACAATTTTGGAGAATCTGTACTAAAGACATTATCCAGTGGTTCAATTCAACAGTTTTCAAGGAGGAGTTCTGTCTTCTTCTAGTGCTCTCTTTCTCCATAATTTATCGTATAATTAGTATTAAATGTGATCACTTGGCATCATGGATAGTCAAATTAACTAAAAGATTCAATTTTGGAGAAAATCTATTCTAAAGAAATTGTCCAACGGTTTGATTCAATGGTTTTTAACGAGGAGTTCTGTCTTCTTCTCTTGTGTGGCTTGAAAGCTGACAAGAAAAAGAAATGGAAAACTGATTGTGTACGATTATGGATTTGGTTAAACTATAAAATCAGATTAGATAAAACTCTCATAATCTTGCGGTGTAGGGAAAAGAATCAACAACAGGTTCTATATAAGGCTCTAACATTATTGATATGGCAATCATGCTATTTATTTACAAGTTTTGATTTTGTAGTTGCCCAGAAATACGTCAGTATGTGATTTCTAAAAGCAGAGTCTTCAAATGAAGTAAAACTGAACGAGTCCAGAAGGTAACAAAAGCTCCATGATATACACCACGTTTTTCAATATTTCTAATTTCACACGGAGAATTTTTAGATATGCTAAACAAAATGTCTTATAGAGAGTGCCATGGACAGCATAGGGAAAATTATTAACATATTTTACAAAACTATTAACTAACAGATTTACATCAATAACTATGGTTAATCAGAGAAAAGTATGCATTCATTCTGGTTCCTAGGTGTTCCATTCAAGGGCTATCTTACAGTGTCGATATCCATTATTTAAATCAAATTGCTAACTTTAAACAATAGATTCTAATCCAAACATCTAACTTTTTAAATCTTCAAATGCAGCCGATGCATTAGCAATTAGCTATTCTTATAGCTATTAAATACAAAACCATATTTCCCCGATAAAAGAAAAGAAACAGTAGTTATCCTGAAAACATAACTTACCTTTCTATCACGATGCAACACATGAAACAAAGTTCATATCACAAAATTTGGTTAAAATACCAGTTTAAAGGATTAGATATAAAGTTCAATAAACATCATAATCTTCATAAGCATGTTTTTTGAACACAAGCAAGAGCACAATAATTTTTTTACCAAAGAGTACCATTAGCAAACCTAGAAAATAATTATATTTGTAGTAATAGCGAAACTTAAAGAGTTGTATTGAATGTGAATTATAGCTCTAGAAACTTCGTCAAATCTACCTTAAAGCTCTTCTGGACCAGACTTAAAGAGTTGTATTGACTATTGAATGATTACTGATTAGCCAATGATGCTATATTGTGGAACATTATAAGTTTTTTAATGTAGGTAATTAGGTATCAACAACGATCGCTAAGAAGTCACTGAATAGGAATAGCTGACTTCCAAGCAGATGTTTCAAAGTGCTGCAAATAATAATAAATATTGAAAGGTCATCAGAAAATGTACTAAATGTCATTAGATAATCTTATTGCAAGTGATACAAAATAGGTTACATGTGCAGGAATATTTCTATCAATTTTATTAATTGAAGAGTAACACCTGAAACCGAGTAATCATTTTTGTTGTGTAGTACGAACCCACAACTTTTTTGCTTGAAACTTCTCACATCTTCTTAAAAATACAATTGTTGTCAATAATGTGGATTTTTCAGCAAATCAGGAACAATTATACGGTGTGAATCTGAGACTAAGTAAGATGTGAGATTTGCCAATTCACAATTTCAAGTCCAAATTCAAAATTTGAGTGTTTTTGGAGAAAATACGAAAAAAGTTATTCTAGGAAGTTTAACAAGCTAGCTTGTTCTATCTTTAAAATTCTTTATTTCCTGAGTTTGAGTGTTTTTGGAGAAGATAGAGACTAAAATGAATCAAAGAAGATAGCTTGTTCTATCATTGGAATTCTTTATGACTTTATGTACAATACTGTGAAATAAGAACAAAAAGTATCTATAATAGAATTGATAATCAGTTAGGACACGTAGTCCTCCATTTAAAAGTATCTATAAAAATGTACAATACTGTGAAACCCAAAATGTGATGATCAAACAATCATTAAACGATTAAAAGTTTAAGAAATAACAAACAAATAGGATAGACAATCAGACTTGTACCTTCAAGGTGAAGTTAACCAAAAAGCTTCTTCACCTGTGCTTTCTCATAGTGGTTGTTTTCTTCTCCAGATCCGGTTTCTTTTAGGTGGGCTTCATCCCAGCCTTTGGTGCCATCAAACCTTGATCCATCTTTGCTCAATTGCTTCCTAGTAATGGCATATTAAATAGACTGTGGTGTCCCTTATTTGTGGCTGAAAAGGACTTCGAAACCTGTGATGTATGTTGGATACAGGCAAGTCAATGAAGTAAAAACAATGGAAATAGAAAATTATTTCCTCAATAGTGTAGAGTTTGTCAGGAAAGGCAAACACATGCTCCAAGTACTCTACAAAGACTTTCACCTAGTAATGCTTATTTAATGTGGTGAGGTTTGATCCTGAATTTGATCTTGTAAAGAATCAACCCCCTCCCCCCTCCAAAAAAATAAAATAAAAATACTCACCTAAATTATAATATATAATTTTATTTATATATATATATATATAGAAAAGTTCAATCGAGAATTTTTTTTTGCACGAGAACTGTGAGAACACCATTAATGACTCATTAATATGGGTATTTTGGTCA